>BQNB010102524.1:0-21174 GCA_026074375.1 Tanacetum coccineum | reverse complement strand
TCACGAAAATGTTTTGTTTGATGCTTGATTGCCAAATATTTTTGCTTTTGGTTTTAAAATTAATAATAGAATAATAATAAACTATAAAAAGCTAAATAATAAAGAGCAAGCAAATAAGTAAAGAAATATATATATATAAAAGGATATGCTTGCTAAGTGAAAATGTTTAGATCCTTAAGTGTGAAGAAAAGAATTAACAAGGAATTAGTGCCCGTTAAAAAAAAATTGTTTTCTCACAATGCTGCTTGTTATTGAAAACAATTAATTATTTTGGCATAAATTACTCGAATTAATATTGATGAATTAATACGCGTAAAAATATTATTTTCTCACAACGTTGTTTGTTAATGAAAGCAATATCTTATAAAGGTATTAATTACTAGATTTGATGTTTGATTATTTCTTCGGATTTTGCCCTTCGAAATATTCAAATAAGAAATCTAAATAACCCAAAAATTATTAATCAATATTTTTCATTTGTATAATCACACTTAATTTACTAAACATTTTAACACTTAACAAGCATATATAAAATCTACTCTCTAAGCATATTAAGCAACAAATAAGCAAAACATAATCATTTTAAGCAAACTAATTCTAAACTACTAGTATTGAAAAGAGAAAGAATATTGAACCGAATGATGAGCCGAATCGAATATTAAACACCCGATTTAATAAGCTAAAGAAAATAATCAAATTCGATCTAGCTCATTAAACCCTTAAGCTCCGGCCTTAGATGTAGAAGAATGGAATAAGAAATAAGACATAAAAAGTTAGAACAAAATAAACTAATAAGATGAAAACCCTTTTAGAAAAATAAGCTATTTGAAAACTATATTTTGTAAAAATAAATCTAGAATAAATCTAATAAGCTGCTTTTGAAAACTATATGTAAAATTAAATTTTGAAAACAAAAACTAAATAGCTTATAAGCTATCAAAACTTAATTCGAATAAAGGTATAAGATTAAAAACTTATAAATAAGCCGAGACTTAGAATAAGCTCGTAGTGCCCTTTATGTATTCGAATAAGCCCTAGCTTAATAAGCTACAAGAAAATAAGCAAACATTCAAACTTTATTACTAAATAAGCTATAAAAACTAAAAATCTAACTAATAAGCTCTTGAAAATAAGGGTGCTCAAGACTTAATGAATAAGCCGAGTAGAAGACTCATGACACCCTTTTTCAAATTCGAATCGAGCTAAAAAATGATGAAATAAGCCAAAGCTTATTTGATAATATGAGCTTAGATCTAAATCATAATAGCACAAAGGAAGGTTATTCGAGAGTAAGAAAATAAGCTAGGAGAAGCTAGAATCAACAATAAGCCAATAAACTTGATTATTCGAAATAAGCTAGAGAAAAAGACTAGAGAAAAAAGAAAAGAAAGATAAGAATAAGCCAAGACAAATAAACACTTAACACCAACCTTTATTCCATTAATAAGCTAAGAGATCTAATTACAATAAGATAATAAGCTTTATAAAAAGCTTTTACAAAATTTTAAATAAGCTAAAACTAAATAAGCTACAACTAAAATTTTTGAGTAAACTAAAACTATACCTAAAATTTACACTAAAACTACACCTACATCCTACTACATCAAAATCGTCTGTTGCGTCTCATTTAAATAGCCCAAAGCCCATGTGGGGGCATTTTCGTCTTTTCCAGTGGCCAAAATGCATTGTAGTACAATTGTAGGGGGTATTTTTGTCTTTTGATTCCCAAACGCGTTATTAATACGCTTCCTCGTATGCCAGACTGTGACACCTGCCACATTCTAGATCCTCCAGTCATATCACACCACGTGGCCTCTAGATCATTCAATTATTACCAATCATTCCCTCAAGCCGCCTCCAATCATTAGCTGGCTACCTCGTACCACTTGCGGCTGCAGTACCTCGTATTGAACCTCTAACAAGCCGCCACCTGAACCTGTATTTAATCATTAGAGGGCTACGTGTCACCACCTGAGTGGCGACACGTGGCATGCTACTGTTCTGGCACTGTCACCGGAGCCACTGCTGGACCACCGGTCAAATGTGGCCAACGACGATCAACGGTGGCGGACCACCGTGAACCACTGTCGGACCATCGCCGGACCACTGCCGGAACAATGTTCCGGAACGGTCAACAGCCGGGTCGGGTCAATAGTTTCCATGTGTCACCACCTGAGCGGTGCCACGTGGCATAGCAACTAATTCCCCAACTTTAAGACAAGAGGGACTCGAACCCATGACCTTTCGGTCATGAACTTAAGCCACACCCCTGAACCAACTGAGCTCGGGCATAGTTTCATTAAACTATGGACTTAAAAGGTATTTAAGGTATAATAGGTCTGGCCTGGTTCATTAATAGTAAAAGGTTTATTTAAGGCGACATAAGGTTCAAATAAGAAAGGTTCATGGTCAAGTAAGGTACCGATAGACTCGTAATTTCGTGCTCTTTCCAATGGTGTGCTCGGGGAATATTTCTAGATTCGTTTGAATCTCGATAAACATGAAAACGTCATCGAAAGACACCCAAAAATTATCGTTTTTGCTTCGTTTTCAATCATTTGTACCTGTAAGACATAATAATAAAATACAAACATATTTGCAACATAATTATCCATATTTTAGTGTTATTATTCCGATATATAGTGATTTACGAGGTACAAATGATGTGTATTTAAGCACACATCAGCCCCCAATAGGCTCACATATTTCTAACGTATAACTTGCGTAACCGACTAACATATTCCAACAGTTTTAGCATTTGACTTCAGAATGGTCGACATAATGTTAATGGATAAAACTCTATTGTAGAGATACTGGTGTTGGAATTATGCTCAAAATATATGTATGTATATACATGTACGGTGAGGATCATATAAAGGCCTAAAGTCGTAGAAATTCTTAAAAAGTGGAAGTTTTGATGGACCAAAGAAAACGGATGGACTTTTAAAGAGGTTACCGGTAAAAAAATTGAATGTTAGCATTGAAAACAATTTGGTTAATGAACAATTCTTTTTCCCTTATACATACATGTTTGTCTGACTATGAGCTTTTCCATATGTTCCTGGGTTGAGCACTAAGAATGATGCTTGAAGTCACCTAAATTAAGTCTTATAGAGGGTGTTGGGCGGTAAACTTGGCTTAAAAACAATAAAAAATGAATTCTTCACCGTGAAAAAAAATATATCTAAAATGTTACTGTATTTACAATAGTGTTGTAGAATAACCATAGAAAAAATCCTGAATATTACTTCTTCAAATTCCCTTCTCAGTCTATTTGGCAAGTTTTTGTATTTTGGCAAGTTTAAGGGGTGGGTTAGTGCTCTTATAAATACATATATGCTAAACGTAGTTTTTAATCATTCTGTCTACTAAACTCGATCAATTGCTTACCCTTTTATTCCTTTAGTTTTATTTCATCTGTTTTGTGAAGATCGTAATATCCATATTAAAGGGTTTTCTATTATGATGTCGATGTATCACCTTGTGTTAGATATAGTGTTATAGCACCTCAGTTGGCAAAGTATGATGGTATTCTTGACGACACGGTTTTTGCAACGAAAAGTGAAAGAGATACTATTGATGGAGGAGAAAATAATAAAGCTAAAGAACGGACTACTAAGGAGGTAATGAAGACGAATTGTGAGGAACGGAAAGTGGAGACACCAAAGGAGATATTGTTGAGGAAATAATTTGGAAGCAGATGTTGAAATTGCTGATAAAGAAACGGATGATGAGTTGCATGCAGCCGAAGAACATAAAGCTTGGAGATTGTGTGAGATTGTAAGGTCTAAACGAGATAGAGAGGAACGTAACATGATGGTGAAGGTGAAGGAAAGGATGATGATTTAAAACAAGGTAGATGCTAACTAGAGCTTTAAAAGTTGTAATTAACAACTGTTCACATAATAAAGGCATACTCCACTAATTAACACATAAATATCAAGTCTCACATTTTTCCCTTGATTAACAATGAAAATAGTGATGAAACATGGTTCCTAAAGGGCACAAATGGCCTAGCAAAAGGCCTTGCATAGGTGCGAGGCGTGACTCCACGCACGCAATATACCAAGGCTTGGGTTAAGGCATTGACGTGAGACGGGAATGAAAAAAACGTGATTAGACGCGTGATAAAATGTGATGGCGTGGAGGTTTTTTGTATTTCCAATTTCGATTAAAGATCGTATTTTTTAATAGAAATGAAAAGATTCATGTGAAAGATAGTTTATTGACTTTATTCCTTATGTACGACACTTTTTGCAAACTCAATATATTTGTTAGGGCCGTAAACGAACTGAACGTTCAGTGAACATTTCGTGAACCGTTCGGTAAAAAGTTCGTTTATGTTCGTTTATTTATTATATGAACGAACATGAACAACATTTTATGTTCGTTTAGTTAACTGAACGAACATGAAAAAAAGTCTTGTTCGTTCATTTATGTTCATGAACGTCAATCTCCGATTATTCGTTCGTCTATGATGTATATATGTTTTGATCGCCTTTCGTATCTCTTTTTATTATATAGTTTTTAAAATTTATTTCACTTAAACAAAACATACACTTATAAACACAAAATGCGTGTATTTATTGTGAATTTTATATTTTATTTAAGTACGATCGTTTTTTATGTTTGTTCGTTTAGTGTCTAATATGAACGACATTAACGGGACATGAACTACCTTATTTCTTAATAAAAGAATTACGAACAAGAAAATTTGTTCGTTCTTTAAGCTGAATCGTGGTTCGTATAATTTGTTCCTGGCTAAAATTATAATGATTAGTACGAACATGAACAAGGCTAGTCCTGTTGTTCGTACGGGTTATAGCCTCTTATCTTTGTAATATGATATAAATATATAAATTTATAAATATTTTCATATTTTGTGCCGCTTTAAGTCACCCTTTAAAAACGCCATGACTCGCAATGGCTCGCAAAGGCGTGAGACTTGGCCATGCCGCTACGCCACGCCCCACACTATTTATAACCTTGGTGATGAATGATGATTGTGTTTGAGAAAATATGGGAATTAGTTACTAATTTTTAGTAGTCAAGTCAGAATATTTGATTGTATTTACTGTCACAAACTAAGAGCTATTGTTAGCAAAACTCTTAAAATAATACTTTTTTTGTCTCATATTAAGTGTCCACAATGGTATCTTTGATATATTAGCCAAAAGTTCAATATAGACCCAATATTTGCTTTAAAAGTTGTAATTAACAACTGTTCACATAATAAAGGCATACTCCACTAATTAACACATAAATATCAAGTCTCACATTTTTCCCTTGATTAACCAATGAAAATAGTGATGAACATGGTTCTAAAAGGCGCACAAAGGCCTCGCATAGGTGCGAGGCGTGACCTCCACGCCACGCAATATACCAAGGCTTGGGCTTAAGGCTTGACGTGAGACGGGGAATGAAAAACGTAATAAGATGCGATAAAACGTGATGCGTGGAGGTTTTTTGAATTCAATTTCGATAAAGATCGTATTTTTATATAGAAATGAAAAAGATTACATGCAAAGATAGTTTATTGACTTAATTCCTTATGTACGACACTTTTTGTAAACTCAATATATTTGTAATATGACATAAATATATAAATTTATAAATATTTTTATATTTTGTGCCGCTTTAAGTCACGCCTTAAAAACGCCATGACTCGCAAAGGCGTGAGGCTTGACCATGCCTCTACGCTACGCCCTACGCTATTTATAACCTTGGTGATGAATGATGATTGTGTTTGAGAAAATATGAGAATTAGTTACTAATTTTTAGTAGTCAAGTCAGAATATTTGATTGTATTTACTGCCACAAACTAAGAGGTATTGTTAGCAAAACTTTTAAAACAATACTTCTTCCGTCCCATATTAAGTGTCCACAATGGTATCTTTGATATATTAAGTGTCCACCACAATAAATAAATGAATCTTGATAATTAAATTTTCAATTTTGCCCTTTTAATATATGGCCTCACATGTAATTGACATCAAATTGTTCTTTCTTCTTTTTGACTTTTTATATCAAGTGGGGTATAACTGTCATTTGGTTAACTAACAATGATAACAATTTAATACACCTAAAACTTTGTGCTTTTAGGTTATCGACACTTAGGTCATGTTTCTTTTTTTTCCTGTTTACATAGTGTCTTTTTACATAATGTATCCTTTTTAAAGATAGTCTCACCAAAGTTGTTTCTTTTTACTTGATTAATAGCGTGTACTATTCTACCCTCTTTTGCAGTCTTGATGTGCCACTGTATATCACCATTCACCATCATCATCAATCAATTTTATCAAAATCATATCTCCAAAATTGTTCTTCTTTCATCTCTTTATCTTTTAACAAAAAGAAAAATAATTTCGGATAATTTTTAAACCAAACACATAACCCATGGAAACCCCAAACTGAATTTAACTATATGGGTAGTAAACACATGAAAATATATATTAATCAGTCAATGAATTGAATCACAGATCCAATCTAGTTTCTCATTTGATAACTTAAAACTTTTAGGATATTTAAAAAAAATCATAACAATATGTATCATCTTCTTCACCTCATGTTTCCACCATTAACAATTGTTGAAGCTTTTAGTCCAATAAATGAAAAAGAAGCGAAATGATTGAGGGTGACTGTGGTGCTGGAGGATTGGAAGGGTGACTGGTGGTGAGGAGGATTGAACGGGTGGCTTTTGATGATGAGTGAAAATAGAAGAGAAATATTAAAGGGTATATTTGACCTTAAGGTGTCCTAGATAGGAATGGGTTAAGTTTTTACACCCTTTCACAATAAGGATTCCTCTTTCTAATAAGCAAAAAAGAAACAAGAAATTCTGTTTGAGAAAGAAACTGTTACCAAGTGGGACGGAGGGAGTATTTTTGTTTGCCGCAATCAAGGAGTCCTTACTTTTAACTTCTTTTTTTGGAGCTACACTGCCAAGGAGCTTGCGTATCTTCATGTATTCCATAAGCTAAATATATCATGGTTTTAAGTTGTCTAGTTCCTTGTGATCAATTATGTTTTATCATGTTCATGGCCTAACACATTGAGTTCTTTGGTTTCATTTCTACATGTAACTTGCTGAAGTTTAATAACTACATTATTTACACAGAAAGATTAAAGAACAAGTTTTTCAAGAATGAACTACTTTTGAGCTTAAAATAAACGATAAATATTGGATTTGCAAACTATGTGATATAATTATATAGTTACTAGTTCAAAATCACTCAGAAATCACAATATATGTTATCAAATACAAATTTTCATAACATTTGCAAAAGGTTATGTGAATTTTCTGAAGAGGGGTATTACTGGCAAGAAATTAATGGATGGTACATGCTACATAGTAGAAACGAGTTGTAATTTCGTCCGCGCGTTGCCGCAGAGACTAATTTATTGCTGTTATGTATCGGGAAGTGAGATTTTTTTCAATTTTGCTTTTTAGGAGGTTTATTGGATTTTCCTATTATTTTTTAGGGGTGAAGTTGACATTAGTATTTGAAAGTTTGACAATATGTGTGCTATGAATATTTTGCTATTTGCAAGTGTTATGTCGTTATGGAAATGGGCTAGAAGAAAAGGTAACTCAAAATCAGCTGTTGGGCCAAAGTGGACTAAAATGAGCCTACTAAACGGCTAAAGGTTGTTTGGTAGAAAGGTTGCCCGCGTGTTGCGACGGGCTTATTTTTTTTAGTTTATTTAAATTTGATAGTCTTTTATTGTAGTTTTATGTGTTAAAAGTTATTTTTTTATATGTGTAGAGTTTTGTTGTGTTTTTTTTAAGTTGAAGGGTTTTTTTTAATATTCTTTTAAAGGTGAAGGGTTTCCGAGGATAATTTTATAAGTTATTTTATATATGTTGGGGTTTTGTTGTATTATTTGTGTTTTTTCTCTGTTGATTGTTGATTATTGCATTTACGCTGTCATATGGTTAAATTTTAAAGTTATTAGATAGTTTAGGGTGTGTTTTGGAAGTTCTTTTTTTTAAACATATTAAACATCAACATTTTTTATAAAATCATACGTATATCATAAGTATTTCAATATTCGGCTTGTTTTGTTCGCAATTCGAAAGGTCATTTTAACGGTATATTTTTTTTACGAATGAATTGACGGATATTTGTTACATAGTCCAAAGTAGGTAAAAGTTTAAGGTTGTTTTCGTAAATTTTTATAGTTTGAGGGTGTGTTTTGTAATTATTTTTTGGTTTTGGGCCTCGTTGGGCTGTAATTGTTTTTTAGCCTTGCTGGGCTGGTTTTTGGAATATTTCTATATAATAGTTTTGGGCCGGTTGGGTTTTTTTGGCTTGCTGGGCTTTTTTTTCCTTCTTTTGAAACGACACCGTATTCAACGGCAATTAAATGATAATGAAAAGAGATACAATCATAACAAACAAGAATTTCAATTTGAGAAAAAGCTAAACCTCATCATTGTCTATCTCATTATTTCCAAACTCTTGCCCTTTAAAGTTTCAAACTTTTATATTTCTAACTACAATTATAAAATATTTTTCAGTATGTAGTGAAGGAAAATTATATGTAGTAGATCACATTTCATGGAGTAAGTATGTCGTTATCAAGATTTTTCTTCTCCTTTTCATTTAGGAATCAATTTAATGAAACAAAAGACATAAAAATTATGGCATCCGCAACGATAGGTTCAAAAAAAATCAAAGACATAACCACTTAATGGTGGCCGAGTGGCAAAAGGGCTTGTGACTATCGGTTTAAAATGTGTGAGGTTTCAAGTTCGATTTGTGCCATGTGTAAACAACCTTGAAGTGGTCACGTCAACCTCCTAAAAGGGGAAGGTTTTACTTGGTTTGAGTCTATGTGACGGTGGGTTCAAACCCCGTACATCAGTCGGCCAAAAGAACAAAGACCATGGTTAAAAAAAAGTTTAAGACTCATGAAAAGGTTTATGGTTTACTTCAACCATAAAAGGTTTTTAGTTTATATCTATGTCACATGAAGAGATTCAAAAGTGTAAACTTTTTCATAATTTAATGTATGTGTATTATTGTTGAACATTTCCTGAAATTATAAAAGAGTTATACCAAGGTTGTCAAGATCGCGAGTAAACTCGTAAGATCGTACGATCTTACGTGTTTACTAGCTAAGATCGTGTAAGATCGGCATAGAATCACATATGGGGTGGGATCGTATGTAAGATCGTAGGATAGCACGTAAACTCGTAAGATCGTCACGCGATCCGAGTTCACTCATTTCTATTTTTTTCTTCATTTTTTCTATCTTTTGAGTCCATATCACATGCTTCGGCAAAAAAAACGAGATTTACTAATGTCTAATAAGTAACCATTGACGTTCCATTTTCTAAACATGATTATAGTCTATACCTAGGGGGTGTTTGTTTCTGCTTATATGTGGGTTTATGAGCTTATTTGATTTCGGCTTATATCTCATAAGCCCCAATTTTCTAGCTTATTTTGAGACTTATGGGTTTATATTAATTGATCATATCGTAATAAACTTATATAAGCCCACAAGTCTCAAAATAAGCGGGAAAACTGAAGCTTATGAAATATAGGCCGAAATCAAGCCAAAAAACTGTGTGTTACTTTTACTTTGGTGTTTTAAATTTGATCTTTGACATATTTAAGAGGATATTATATGAATTTATCTTTGAAGTTGTGTAGAAATGAAAAAAGTTTGACTCATTTATTATTGTTTTACAAAACATGACAAATTGGTAGGATCTTACGATCTCGATTCGATCTTACGATCTTGATCTTGCAAAGACAAAAACGATCTCAGGTGAGATCGCGATCTTAATGTTGGGCCGATTCAAAGCCCAGTAATCAGCTCTTAGATTTAAACAGAAATTAGGCTAAGTATTGAAGAACCTCTGAGTGGAGAACTCAGAGGTAATGGAAGAACCTCTGAGTGGTGGACTCATAGGTAATGAAAGGACTCTCTGAGTGCAAAGCCTCAAAGGGCAACATCAGACGTATTCGAGTTAAAGACATCGTCAAAAAAGTCGAAGATTACTTGAAGACATACTCGTCAGCTGGGATGGATATCAGCTAGTATGTAGAAGGAATACACTGCGGTTCAAGTAGGTGATCAAGAGGTGCAGATACTCTGACTTTCCTATTACCCAAATGAAGAAGAACAAGTAGAGCTAAACGTTTCTCTAGAATGTTTATGGTGGAGGTGCCGGGAAACTCAATATCTCCTAAAGGCGCAACAAAAGGTGATTTGAGTTGTCTGTACCAAGTACAAAGTTGGTAAAAGTAGTGAATCAATAGCCGAACTGTCACTAAAGTAGTTGCGGGTAGTTTCAAAGATTAGACCGTACATTAAAGTGCCTCGTAAGCCCTCCACTAAATCTTGACATGTTGCAGACTACCCAGAACTACCCCTTAATTCTATGATGCCAACTCGTAAATATATAAATAGAGAATGTTGTAAGGAGTAAATCTAAGTCGACTTTATATTGGTTGTTAGTTATTATAGGCATTTACATTTTTGTCAAGACTTACACCGTTAAACCTATGTATCCTATCAGACTAGGCTATATAAGTTGCGCTTGATAAAGTTAGATACTCTATTAGTACTTGTTTAAAGGGTAATCATACATTGTCATTACACATGTTCAGATCCTAGCACATGTAATACTTTGATTCTTAATCAAAAGCATTACACGATTAAAAGGTTATTACTTGTGTTATTTACACTAGATAAATGTTATATTCTATATAGACGTGTTATTTGGGACTTTCAATTGGTATCAGAGCAGTTTGATTTATAAAACATTTTAGAAACTGTTCTTTGTTTTAAACAAATCAAGATCCAATCATGTCTGGAACCATACCACCTATCTTACCACCTTTTGGTGCAAGTTCGGGTAATCCGGGTAACCCTAATGTTAATAGGGTTGAAACCTATGCTTATCAACATACTGACCGTATCAACACTACGAACACTAAAAAATGTATCTCAAAGTTTTGTTTTGATGAGAACCTCCCTCAATCTTGACACAAGAGGAGGGTCTCAAGTCACAAATGTACACTCTGCTTTGACAAAGAGGATTTCATGAGTTGGAAAGTTAGGTTCTTAGTATTCCTTGACGGACTTGAACCTTACCTTCTGAAAACTCTAGAAAATGGACTATTTATGCCCATGTCAAGTTTGTCTACTTCTGAAAATCCTTTGCCTAAACGTCAAAATCAATGGTCAAATGCTGAGAGTCGTCTTGCTAACCAAGATAAACGATTAAAAAGTATCATATACTTTTTACCAAATTTAATGTTAAGAAAACAGTCATCAAGAGCAAAAACGTGGGCAAAATGAAACGTGGAATGATCTCATTTTAGCTCATAAGGGACCATCTGACACACGAGATACCACGATTTTAGCCTTGAGACTTATATTCAATGCTTTTAAATCACTTGAAGGAGAAAAAGTAAATGAACATTCATAAGTTTTACCATCAGCTAAATGATTGAAATAATGGGTGTGACCATATGCCCCAAGCAGAAGTCAATGCCATGTTTTGTTAAAAAGAACTGCCAAGAAAATGGTTGATCATGAATCAAACTCAGAGGGAAAATAATTCTATCAAAAATGATAGCTTGGCCACCTTTGTAAAGGCAAGTGCCATATATACACTTTGAGGTACAGATTTGCTCAAATCTATAAGTCAGAGACACAAAGGTTTACCATTCAGGCCTCAAGCTCAAAAGCCTTGATTCTAACAATCCAATTATCATTGATAGTTGACTCAGAAGTTTGAAGAAGATCAGAAGGACCAACAACGAATTCATTGAGTTGATCAAAAAGCTGAGTAACATTGAAAGAGAGTTTCTACTAGAAATGTCATGAAGAGTGTTTATAAGATGGGTCTGGCAGGTTGGGTCCAGCCTAGGAAACCCTTGGACAAAACCAGAAGAAACAATGTAATTTGCTCTGTGGAAACTTTTGGTCATTTTTAAAAGGACGTCCCCTTCACACAAAAACTTCCCACACCATCTTATCTATCCTCAAACAATTCTTTTAACAAATCCAAAACATATACACCATCCTTCAACCAAACATCTTCTTAGAACTCTAGTAATCATCAAAAAGATTACAAGGGAAAGTACAAGGGACTCAAAGCTGAAATAGCTGTCCTAACCAAGAGGATTGGTGATATGACCAAAGGAAAGAGTAAAAAGGGAAAGAAGAAAAAGGAAAAGAGTAAAAAGGGTTTTGTTTAGCTGAGTTATTGACTAGGAAGGAAAAAATCCTGTCTCCTTAAGAGGATGAAAAGAGAACCAAGATCAGGGCTTTATTGTGCAATTGCAAAGAATTAGCCCCACAGTTGGAAAAAGGCTTATGCAAGATCAGGCCTAAATTGGATTTGACATTACCTAGAAAAAGGTACACATACTTTTGTCTAGACGTGGTGATGAAAGGAAACTGTTTTAAGACTAATAACTCATGTTACCTTCACTATGTGGATGATCAAAGGAAAACCTTAGATTAGCAAATTTCAATCTACTTAAACAGGAAAAATACCCTTACATAATCGGACTTGTTCCCCCCCCCCCCCCCCCCCCCCACCCCCTAAAAACCTAATAAACCCTGTATCCATTAATAAGCTCTCTTCCAAAATGAAGTCCATTAAGGAGAGAATGAATCTCTGTAAGGATTTAGATCATTAATCTAAAAAAGGTCATTGAGAAATGGACCTAACACTAAAGTCACCCTAGAACCAACTGCTCTCAAAGCAAGTACCTAAAATAATGTCAAACCTTTGGGTAGGTAAAGATAAAAGGAAGAGAAAATCTACCTCCAAAAGAGGTTGTTATCCACTCACTCTAAACCTCATACTAAGCTAGTACCTTAGATTACATATGTGTTAAGGTAACAGCGAAATGTCTGTCGACATCCATTAATAACTTAGTATAACTCCGTTAAGAAATTTATAGAAACATAACTATGTGGGGGGGGGGGGGTATGCTAGTTATCTAAAAGCCCATGGATAAACCCATAAAAGTCCCAAGCCCATAGCCATTGAAAGTATAGTAAACACCCTCACATTCCTTGAAGAGGTGGTAGTTTGTTCATATTTTACAACATAATACATTTTCCAATCTTAGTTTTTCTTTCTCTCTTCTACAGTGTTCCTACCAACCCTTAAGTGTTCATCCAACCCTTTCTCTTACTAAAACAACCTTTTTCCCTCTCTTCAAGTATGTTATTAGATTAGTCTACAATTGGTATCAAGAGCCATGGAGTGGTGTGCTTAGATTTTTTGTTTACTTGTTTTGGTTCGTGTGGCTTACTTCAAAAAAGGCCTCGTCTTTTGATTTTTTCTTGTTTTCTAAGCTTAAATTCCACACTAAAAGATCATCTACATATGTAGCTTTGATCTAGTATCCTTCGGCTTAAAAACCTTAAAGTTTTCATTTTTCTTGTCCTTATAGGCTTAGTAACTCTTTTGGTACAAAAAATTTCGGAAAACAATCGTCAAAAACATGTCTTTTTTAGTTTTGAAAAAGTAGGTTTCGTGAGTACCTATCTAGTTATTTTCGGTGAGTACCGATCTAGTTATTTTTCAGTAAGTATCGATCTAGTTATTCACAATGAGTACCGATCTAGTTATTTTTTAGTGATAACCGAACTAGTTAGTTTTCAGTGAGTACCAATCTAGTTATTTGTCAGTGAGTACCGATCTAATTATTTTTCAGTGATAACCGAACTAGTTGGTTTTTTTTAGATAACCGATCTAGTCATTTTTCGAGAGACAACCGATCTAGTCATTCTCAAAGACCACCAAACTAGTCAAGTTTAATAGAAACCGAACAACTCAAATTTCCAAATTATACAGTTTATTTCTTTGACTTGTAAAATCCCGTAAAACATTAACTTGTTTTCCCAGTTTTGTCAAGAATTGTAAAATCCCTTGTAGTTTCATGAATTAAAAACACTTAAAAGACAACTTAATCAAACACAATTTCTTTCTACCACCGGTCGATCAAACAAGTAATCTTTTAACATACAAATTTCTCAAATGAAGACTCTTGTTGACAAAGCAATTCTTTCGGGTGCTGGCAATCGTCCACCTATGTTGGAAAAGGATATGCATGATTCTTGGAAAAGCAAAATGGAGCTATATATGATGAATAGACAACATGGAAGAATGATTCTTGAATCCGTTGAAAATTGTCCACTCATCTGGCCTACGATTGAGGAAAATGGAGTGACTAGACCTAAGAAATATTCTGAGTTATCTGCTACAGAAGCAATTCAAGCTGATTGTGATATTAAGGCAACAAATATCATTCTCCAAGGATTACCACCAGAGGTCTATGCATTGGTTAGCAATCATAAAGTCGCCAAGGAACTTTAGGAAAGAATTTAACTTCTCATGCAATGAACTTCATTGATGAAACAGGAAAGAGAGTGTAAGCTTTATGATGAATTCGATAAGTTTGCTTATAAGAAGGGGGAAACACTACGTGATTTCTACTTGAGATTTTCACTGCTACTCAATGACATGAACATCTACAATATGAAACTGGAACAATTTCAAGTGAACACCAAGTTTTTGAATACTCTTCCTCCTGAGTGGAGCAAATTTGTGACAGATGTCAAACTGGTTCAGGATTTGCACACAACTAACATTAATCAACTTCATGCTTACTTAGGACAACATGAATTTCATGCAAATGAGGTTCGTGTAATGTATGAACGCAACTCAGATCCGCTTGCTTTGGTTGCAACCCGTCAGATGACCCAGTCTCCTTATCCAACTCATCAGCACTCATACCAAAACTCTCAATTTCAACCACAAGTTTCACCATATCAGTCTCCACAGCATGGTTTACCTTATCAGTCTCAACAATACTCAAATAATCAATCATCAACACCTCTTTCAATCACTTATCCATCCAATGATTATCAATCATCAGTTCATCACAACGTTTATTCTCCACCATCATCCATCCCTCAATTGGAATATGCTCCCACAGTTAACCAACAATCTAAATTTCCCCAACTAGACTCAGGTCTAATTGTTCCAGTGTTCCAGAAAGGTGATGATCCCATTGATGCCATCAATCACATGATGTCTTTCTTGACTGCTGTTGTCACTTCCCGCTATCCTACTACCAATAACCAGCTGAGGAATTCGTCAAACCCTAGGCAACAAGCTACCATTAATGATGGGAGAGTGACCTTACAACCAATTCAGGGGAGACACACTTCTTTTGCTGCGGGTACTACAAGGACCTACACTCCAGGAGCAAGTGGAAGCAATTCTAGGAAACAAAGGACTGTTATTTGTTACAACTGCAAAGGGGAAGGACACATGTCTAAACAGTGCACTAAACCTAAGAGGAAACAGGATGATTCATGGTTTAAGGATAAAGTGTTGTTGGTACAAGCTCAAGCAAACGGTCAAATTCTACATGAGGAGGAACTAGCATTTTTGGCAGATCCAGGAATTGCAGAAGGTCAAGCCACACAGACTGTCATTACTCACAACGCTGCTTATCAAGCTGCTGCTTTGGATGCATATGAGTCTGATTGTGATGAACTCAACACTGCCAAAGTTGCTCTCATGGAGAATTTGTCTCATTATGGTTCAGATGCTCTCCCTGAGGTACACAATCATGATAATGTAAATAACAATATGATTAATCAAGTTGTGTAGGCGATGCCGTCTTCTAAACAGTTGAATGCTGTTTGAGAACCAATCAGAACTGAAATAACTATGATAGCAATATCATTCCTCGATTCACATAATGTGAATAAAAGAAAAAAAAAAAATATTTTTCCATAACAGGCAACTGTTTCATAATTCTAACTCATCTGCACAACAAGAAGCACTGATAAAAACAGTACCATATAAAATTGGATAATAAAAGTGTCAATGATACTTTAACTGATGAGCTTGAAAGATATAAGGAACAAGTTAAAGTTTTAAAAGAAGGACAAAATGTTGATTTAAAGAGTAATGATAACATTTTAGATTCAAGTGCATAATTTGTAGAGATTGATCGTCTTAAACAAACTCTTTCTGAACATATAAAAGAAAAGGAATCTTTAATGTAAACAGTTACTCTTCTCAAAACTGATTTTAAGAAAGAAAAATCTAGGAACATTGATAGAGAGATTGCTTTAGAAAAGAGGATCAAACAGCTATATAATATTGTTTTTAAAAGAGATCAATCTGCACAAACTGTTCACATGTTGATGAAACCTTAGTCTTCTATGAACATCACCACTAAACAACTCTAGGTTTTAAAAATCCTTTCTATCTGAAGAAAGCTCAGCAGTTGGAACCAAAGCTTTATGATGGTAATGTCATTAAGAATACTAGTGCTATTGTGATTCCTGACTCCGAAGAGACCCTAATGCTTGCTGAAGAGAGTCGTTCAAAAATGTTTTTAAAACAAAAGGATCCCATGATGCTAGAAAAGAAAGTTAATACTACACAAGTCGATTATGTTGTTCTTAACCAACTTTCTCAAGATTTTGAAACACGATTTGTTCCACAAACTGGATTATCTGCTGAACAAGCCTTTTGGTCTTAGAATTTTATGAATTATTCAGATCTCACTCCTTCTAATAGACCCACCAAAGTTGAAGTTCCAAAAGAACTTGCTAAAGTCAGCATGGTTAATACGAGTTTGAAGAAACTTAAACACCATCTTGTTGGTTTTGACGTGGTTGTCAAAGAAAGAACTACGGCTACAGCTATCACTGAGGGCTTGTGGGGGTTTAAACATACAAAAGCATGTTTTAGAGATGAAATAATTCCATTTGTAAAAGCTCTAAAGGACTTGATCAACACATTCGAACAATATTTGATTGATGAACTTTATGAAGTCCAAAACGTCTTTCATCAAATGGAACATGCTGTGGAACAACATCGTTTAGAGTCAAAAACATTTGAAGTCAAAATGAATCAAGTTTTGAACAAAAATGAACGACTTTTGGAACAAGTCATTAACAAAGATATTGTGAACATAATTATGAATCTTCTAGTGGATAATGCTCTGAGAAATGTTGCAATTGAATGTAAAAGTGTCTCAAACTTGAGACGAAGCTTCTTCAATTAAAAAGGATTCATAAAAAAGAGATTTACGATAAATTGTTCAAAAGTTTTACCACTCTTGAAAAACATTGCATCTCTTTAGAAGTTATTCTCAACTTAGTCAGGAAATTTTTCAAAGGGAGAATTCTATTTCAAATCAAAGTGCTTCAAGTTTTGATCAATATTTTGAATTTTAATGAATTTAAAGCTCAGTTCCAAGAGAAAAACATGGTCATAAAGAAGTTGAAAGAGATAATTAAATCTCTAAGTGGAAAAATAAATGAGGATAAGATTAAAAAGGACTTAGAGGAGATTGAAACAATAAATATTGAATTAGATCATAGGGTGTCAAAGCTTATTACTGAGAATAAGCATTTGAAACAGACCTATAAGCAACTTTATGACTCGATTAAACCAACACGTATTCGATCAAAAGAACAATGTGATGATTTAAGTAATCAAGTCAATCTAAAGTCTGTGGAAATCTCTGATTTAAATGCTAGTCTTCAAGAAAAAGTTTTGGTAATTACAGCTCTCAAGGATGAATTAAGGAAACTTAAAGGAAAAGATTTAGCTGATAATGTTGTTTGCAAACACAATATTGATCCAGAAATGCTTAAGATTGATGTGGAATATTTGAACCCTAGATTGTTGAACAATAGGTCAGCTCACTCTGATTACCTTAAGCACACTCAGGAAGAAGCTGTGATTCTTTGGGAAATAGTAGAACAAGGAAAATCACAAAATCCTCTAAATGAATCCTTAGACTCTGCTTGTAAGTATACCAAACAAATTCAAGAGTTGCTTATAATAGTCAGAAAAACTTGCCCTAACATCAACAATTCAGGTGATAAATTAGTGGCTATGATCCTAAAGAATAAGGACAAAAGAGTTAGATTCACTGAGTTCGTCACATCCTCAGGAAATACAAACATAAAAACAGCTTCTTCATCAAACTTAGTTTCTAATAAATCTATGTTGTCTTCTATAGGAGTAAAACCGTCTACCAGTGCTAGCGGATCACAGCCTTCAGGCAATACAAAGAAAGATAAGGTTCAGCGAACACCATGTAGTACTCAGAAGAATAAAGTAGAAGCCCACCCTAGGACAGTTAAATCTAGTTTGAAAAATAAGAACAGTGTTGTTGAACCTAAAGGAACTGTAAATGTGCAGCATTCCAAGCTTAATGCGAATTCTAAACCTTTATGTGTTAAGTGAAATGGTTGCATGCTTTCTGATAACCATGATTTGTGTGTTCTTGATTTTATCTGCTAGTACTAAATCTAAATTTGTTAAAAAAAGTTCAAAGAGAAAAGTTTAGAAACCAACAAGAAAAGTGTTCACAAATATTAGATACCCTTGGAGACCTACTAGTCAGACCTTCACTATAGTAGGAAATGTGTGCCCTTTAACTAGGATAACCACAACTACTGAAGTGCCCTTTAGGAAACCAACTGCTCTAGAAAGTGACACACCTAAGCCTGTGGTAACATTGGTTTACTCAAGGAAACCTAAGAAATCTAAAACTAATGTTCCTGTTAGCAAATCTAAGGTTCTTAAATCTGTATCTGCTAACAAAAAGGAACCCAGTCAATCTTGGGGATCCATAGTTTCCGATGTTCCATCTTCCTCTCTTGATGAATGCAGGTCGTCCAAATTGTTCTCTGGTATTTGGACTCCGGCTGCTCCAAGCATATGACCGGAGATCGCTCTCAGCTCACCAATTTCGTCAATAAATTTTTAGGTACAGTCAAATTCGGAAATGATCACGTGGCAAAGATATTGGGATATGGTGATTATCATATTGGGAATGTTATGATATCAAGGGTTTACTACGTAGAAGGACTTAGACACAACTTATTCTTTGTTAGGCAATTTTGTGATTCGAACCTTGAAGTTGCTTTTTGCCAACACACCTGCTTCATTCGTAATCTAGAAGATGTTGATCTATTGACTGGATCTCGAGGCAAAAATCTGTATATTATGTCTCTTGGAGATTTGATGGCGTCCTCTCCTATATGTCTCTTGTCAAAGGGCTCAAAGACTAAGTCCTGGCTATGGCACCGACGTCTGTCTTATCTGAACTTTGGTGCAATCAACCATTTAACTAGACGTGGTCTTGTTCGAGGTCTCCCTAAGCTAAAGTTTGAAAAGGACCATCTGTGTTCTGCATATGCAATGGGTAAAAGCAAGAAGAAATCCCTCAAACCTAAATCTAAAGACACCAACCAAGAAAAAACTCTTTCTTTTGCACATGGATCTTTGTGGACTAATGCGTGTTGTAAGTGTTAATGGAAAGAAGTACATCTTAGTCATTATCGATGATTACTCTCGATTTACATGGGTTAAGTGCTTAAGGTCAAAAGATGAAGCTCCAGATTTCATAATCAAGTTTCTCAAGATGATCCAAGTCAGGCTTAAAGTGACTGTCCGACGAATCAGAACAGATAATGGAACTGAATTTGCTAATCAAACTTTGCGTGAATATTATGAGAAGGTTTGCATCTCTCATGAAACATCTGTTGCTCGCTCTCCACAGCAAAATGGTGTCGTTGAAAGACGTAATCGTACACTAATTGAAGCTGCCCGCACAATGTTAATTTATGCAAAAGCTCCGTTATTCTTCTGGGCAAAAGCAGTTGCTACCGCATGTTACACGCAAAATCGTTCCATCATACGTCTTCGTCACGGCAAAACACCATATGAGCTTTTACATAACAAACTTCCTGACTTATCGTTCTTCTATGTATTTGGTGCACTTTGTTATCCGACAAATGATAGTGAGAACTTGGGTAAGTTACAACCGAAGGCTGATATTGGTATTTTCATTGGCTATGCACCCACAAAGAAAGCATTTCGAATTTACAAACGACGTACCAAACGTATTATCAAAACAATTCATGTAGACTTTGATGAGCTGACTGTGATGGCTTCTGAACACAGCAGTTCAGGACCCGCGCTTCATGAAATGATTCCTGCAACATTCAGTTCAGGACTCGTACCAAACCCTCCTCCCTCAACACCGTTTGTACCACCTTCGAGAAGTGATTGGGATCTTTTGTTTTAACCACTATTTGATGAATTACTCACCCCTTCACCAAGTATTGATCACCCAGCCCCTGAAGTAATTGCTCCAATTGATGAAGTAGTTACTCTGGTTCCCGCTGTATTAACCGGTTCACCTTCCTCAAGAACAGTTGACCAAGATGCACCATCACCCAAAACTCAATCTCCTATCCTTCCAAACGATGTTGAAGAAGACAATCATGATTTAGATGTTGCACACATGAATAACAATCCGTTCTTTGGTATTACAATTCCAAAAAACGATTCTGAAGCATCTTCTTCAGATGTTATTCCTACTGTTGTGCAAACTGCTGCTCCAAACTCAAAACACGTTACCAAATGGACCAAGGTACATCCTTTAGACAATATCATCAGTGAACTCGAAAGACCTGTTTCCATAAGACTCCAACTCCATGAACAAACTTTATTTTGTTACTACGATGCCTTTCTCACAGCAGTTGAACCAAATAACTATAAAGACACTTTAACTCAAGCATGTTGGATTGAAGCAATGCAAGAGGGGTTACATGAATTCGATCGTCTTAAAGTCTGGGAACTCGTTCCACGTTCAGATAAAGTGATGATTATTACTTTAAAATTAATTTATAAGGTGAAACTTGATGAAATAAGAGGAATTCTAAAGAACAAGGCTCGCTTGGTTGCTCGTGGTTACCGTCAAGAAGAGGGAATTGATTTTGAGGAATCCTTTGCTCTAGTGGCTAGACTTGATGCTATTCGAATTTTCCTCGCATATGATGCTCACATGAATATGATCGTCTACCAAATGGATGTTAAGACGGCATTCTTGAACGGCATTATGAGCGAAGAAGTTTATGTCAGCCAACCGGACGGGTTTGTGGATCAAGACAATCCGAATCATGTGTATAAGCTTAAGAAGGCTCTATATGAGTTGAAACAAGCTCCTCACGCGTGGTACGATCTAATGTCGAAGTTTCTACTCTCTCAGGAATTCTCTAAAAGAATCGTGGATCCTACATTGTTCATCAGAAGACAAGGCAAAGATATTCTCGTGGTACAAATCTATGTTAATGATA
>BQNB010102523.1:0-24226 GCA_026074375.1 Tanacetum coccineum | reverse complement strand
AGAGCCATTCGTGATACCTTAATTCTTTTATAGTGGGGAAAGTGTCAAAGCGTTTCGGGCTATCTTCCTCTTCTTCTTGGATTTCTTCTTCCGTTTCTTCCTCGAACTCCTCTTCTCTTTCCACTGTCATCTCGTGATCCTTGTACTCGGTTGTATTGGACTTCACATTTCCCTCTTCCTTAGCTTCATCTTCCTTATTTAGAATAACAATTAAATTAATAAAGTGAATACGTTTTGGGGATGAAGGGTTTCTATTTTGTTCTACTAAGGATGATTGAGACAGATATTTTAGGGTGAGTAACTTTAATGGGCTTTTGATTCCCTTGCCTTGAAGCTCCTCTTTTGTAGGGTAGTTGGTAGACGTGAAATTCATTTGAGGTGTAGGGCTTCCTGCAATGTTACGAATAAGAGTGTCATTAAGCTTTTTAGAAATGGTCTTCCACAAAAGATTAATTTTACTAATCATGTTGTCTTGTTGTTGTCCAAGTTGAGTTCTCAGACTGGATAACCTTTTCTCTTGATGAGAGTCAAAATCAATTAGTGCCTTCTCAAGCTTCATTTGGTAAGTAGACGAGTAGGTGGAGAACGAGCCGTTCCGTGGGCTTGTGAATTTTTGGGCGTGTGCCCAGTTAAAGTTTGGCTTTCCCTTCCAAGCATTGGTGGCTTCGTTAAAACTTCTTGGTCCTTGGTTCATAGCGAACTGCTTATTTCCCGTTTTATCGGTATGCGAGGATACATAATCAACAAAAGCTTGCTTGGGATTTTCCATGCAGTACTGATTGTCGTGGGGACCACTACATATCTTACATGAAGAAGTGATCTTGTTCACTTGAGTAGGTTGCATAAGAGAAATGTAGGCTTCCATCAAGCGTTGGACTTGATGTTCGAGCTTGATGAGGCGACGGTCGAATGTACTTGGGACATCTTGAGGCAAAGAGATTACCTTGACCGGCTTAGCGAAATCCCTTGGGTTGTTCCAACTTTCGTTGTCATAGAGGGCGAGGTCCTCTAATAATACCCAGGATTCTTTAGCATTTTTGTCACGAAGGTTACCACCGGCCAATTGGTCAATGGTTCTTCTTGTGGCGGGATTGACATGGTCATAAAAAATTTGGACTTGGAGCCAAAGGTCGATGCCATGATGAGGGACTTTTTAGAGTAGGTCCTTGAAACAAGTCCATGCTTCTGAGAAAGATTCTCCTTGATATTGTTAGAACATCAAGATATTGTTGCAGAGTTTTGCAGTCCTTCCCAATGGAAAGAATTGAGCAAGGAAACGAGTAGTAAGATCCTCCCATATGGAGATAGATCCTGCTAGAACACATTCAAGCCAATTGCTAGCTTGATCATGAAGGGAAAATTGAAATAAACGCAGACGTATTCTTTCCCTATTTGCACTGTCAAGGTCAAGTGAGTTCACAAGTTTTAAGAAATCCTTGAGGTGTTGATTTGCATCCTCGGACCAAAATCCATGGAATGAGCATCCGTTTTGCACCAACCGGATGGTGTCAGATCGAAAAGGTACCACATTGTTCCCTTCGGGGAGTTCAATGGTATTCCTGTAGCCCTTGTGTCTAGGTTTGTAGTAATCTCCAAGAGTACGGATAGGATTCGCGTCTCAATGATGGTTGACGAGAATGATTTACGAAACAAATAACACAAAGAAAAGATAGACTATGAGAAAGCTAATATAACGAAAATAAAATCTCACCTGAAAGGGTTTAAGCGAGTAAAACTAAGCTAAACTAAGTTTGAAACCTAACTATTCCCCAGCAGCGGCTCCAAAAACTTGATCTGTGCGGTTGTCATAAAGACTTCTACATGAAGTTTTACAACTCCATATGCAGTGTACCTAATCGTTGTAACGTAGTATAGGCAAGACTCGGGTGTTGTTATCATTCTCTAGGGGAATAGGTTGGGAAGGCTCGAACAGAGCTTAACCGAGATCTACAGGATTGAAAGGAGATTATTTTTATATTTTTATATTTTATAAAAAGCAGATAAAATTAATGGTTTGAGAGGTTGGTTTGAATAACTTATTAATTAAACTAAATATAATCTATACTACTGGTGATAACTTTATGATAAGATAGTGTATTTACTTAATCATGCATTACTCATTAGATTGCTTCTCCTAATCCTGTTGCCTTGTCACACTCGTAATGATCTGTGTAAGTATTTCCTAAGTCATGAACGAATTAGACAAACCTGCCATCTATTTAATATTCCATTAAGGCAACGCACAAGTAAGGTAGTATGAAGACTATTACAAGGCCCCTAAGAGTATATTAAATGCAATTGAAATATCTTAAGAGGGATCAACCGTATTGGGGGTAAGGTAGTATGAAGACTGTTACCAGATGGTATCCTTTCTACACTTCTCGCATTTCCCTAGACGTCTATGCCAATTTAATATCTTATGGCTAGATTTCTAAAGTCTAACGCGCACATTCATCACAAGATGCAACAGTAAAAGGATCTACAATTCAACTTTCATGCAATCATAAGTAAATACAAGGGCGAGTTTAGCCTAAGATGTTATAAAGGAAGCAAGAACATAGATTAATCAAACAACACATATACATATTGAATGATTAAAGATTAACAATCTTACTTGATTAAAACATGGACAAAGGTCAGTTACAATAGGGTTTTTAAGCCCTAAAGACGGCCTAAAACCTGACAAAATACTTAGGGTTCGGCTCCCAAGTTATACAAAGTTACACACTTAAAACCCTAAATTCGGTTTTGTATATATAAGGAAATCACTGCGATAGCGTCTAGTTGTAGTCGCGAAGCCATCACAAAGTTGATTCTTCTAGGTCTGATTTAAGTCAGTTACGTCCTAAGGTCGTCGTCAATTTTTTAACACCGTCACTAGATAGATCACGGCGGCGTCGCTTCAAGCTTTTGACGCTGTCTCCACACTCTATGAGCACGATTCTTCAAGAGATTTGGTGTCGGTCCGTAGTATTGTCTGTTTCTTCTCCAAATGAGCGCAAGTCACGTGTATTTCCTCCAAATACCATCCAAGTGCTAAAAACCTGAAAACAAACGATTAAGCACATAATCTGGGCATATTTACGTGATTTAGGGGGTTAAATGACCCTAAAATAGTGTATAAAATGACACCTCATCATGAAGTATGCGTGTTAGCAACTAAAGCAAGAGGGTCTGGAAATCTTTCTCGTCATTCAAACTTCATTAGCATGGACCTCATGTTGTCTTAGATATGCATATAGCTTATCAAAGCTCGCATTGTGTATATCCTTTGCTAATTTAACATCTGTAACAAACTTACTTCATTCTGGCTGAAGATTGTTCACAAACTTTGTATTAACTTGAAGTTTTTGCATTGTCATCCCAATAGTGTTCATGTCATTAATCATCTTTGCAAATCACATGTATTATGGGTGAATGGTTTCTCCCTTCTCATATGTGAATCTATCAAACTCATTATACAGCATTGATTCTCTTTCTTGCAGTAAGAGTTTTGAACCTTCTATAAGCAATTTGACTCTGTCTCATATCTCCTTAGCAACTTTGTGATGATTCACAAGAGTGTATACATCTGGTGGTAGGCCCTAAAGAACGATGTTAGTTGCTCTTATGTCGCATGCTTGACATATCTTCTCTTCAAGTCTGAGATCATTAAAAGTTCTCTCTCTTGTTGAAGCATGTGTGTTTGGAGTTGTTGGGACTTCAATCATTCCAAACTGAAATGCACCATTTACGACTAAGTCAAAAATATATTGACCATGTTCTTTACCTTTTATGTAGAGTAGCATACGACTTTGCCATTAATCATACTGACTTCTCTCGAGCATAGGAGGACGGTTCTCAGCTCCCGCTGCAATAACATTCTCAGCCATAGTAGACATAATGATTTGATTGATGTGTGAAATGATATTATAAGATCAGTTCAATGATTAGTGAGTATTGTGTTGTTGTGTTATTGTTATAAATGATTTTGAGTTGTTTTTGTAGTAATGAAAGTCCCTAAATCACGAACAAAAGTCCTTAAACCGCCTAAAATTATTTAAACCGGTTGAAATTTGCTTAAATCGCTAGTTTTGTCCTTAAACCGCGGGCTGTAAGGTTAATCCGCGGATTTTGTCCTTAAACTGCGAGATGTTGGCTAAACCATGGGTTGTAACCTTAAACCAGGGGATTTTGTTAAACCGCTGGTTTTCACTTAAACCGCAAGAGTACCTATAAACCGCGAGATTTTAAACCGCAAACACTTTCCCATAAACCACAGACACTTTCCTGTAAACCGCGGGTATGAAGACCTTAAACCGCGTGTATTAAGATCTTAAACCACAGGTTTGAACAAAACGTACAAATACTCAAAAAATACTTAAAACACAATCTTTAACGTTTTTTCTTGATTCTTTTTACACAACTAAGTATTATTAGGCTATATCTATCATAAAAATCCAAACTATAATGTTTTTAACAACAAAAAATTAAATTCAAGATTTTTCATGTATATATGCCTAAAAGTACCAAAAATTCGAATTTTTTCAAGATAAAATACACACAAAACACACTAAATCATCCCATGAAGACTGATACCAATTGTAGGGTTGATATCTATCACACAAAAAGAGGATTCAATGTATTTCTAGAGACAGAAAGTAAGATGGATGGTTTTCTTGAGAGAGAAAATAATCAGAGTGTGTGTATTATCTAAAAACCAACACCCTCTCCATGTATGGAGAGGGTTTACATACTTGTCTTAAGCATGGGCTTCCATGGGCTTTCCATGAGTTGTCCGTTTCTTAACTAAACATTAACTTACGTATTCTACGATCTAAGAACGTAAATACTGAAAGTGACCAATACTTTTCTAGAATCCTAACACAAGTTCTTATGGGAGCTGGTATGGTAGCTATGGATGCGTGTGAAATCAGCAACATATGAAATCAGCAACGTATGAAATTTACAATGTATGAAATCAGCAACGTATGAAATCAGCAGTTGTTGTGATAATTTATATATGAAAATGTGGTTTTTGGGCATATTACAATTGTTTAGCGATGCTATAAGTTGTTTGATCGCAAGTGCGTATGTATTATTTTCATGTGGCGATATGGATGCGTGTTCTTATGTATGTTCTTATATCTTTAGACAACTTTGTGATAGGTCTGGTATGTGCTTATAGGTGGTGCTTTTATATGGTTTGCTACATGTTATTTTTTATCTCATTTTTTATATGCAACTGTATTTTTTTAAATTACACGATATTTGTTTTAGATTTGGTATTTACTAACGTGTTTTTATTTTATCCAAAATTACGTTGTTAGGTTAGTATTGATGTTGTTATCATGGGAATTCTGTGTATGGTACAGACAATGGTTTCTGGCGCACAAATCAACAATAACATATGTATAGATGTTGCTTTTAACGGTAGCGCTTTGCACGGTCAGCATTAGTCTATGGCAATATAGTTTTATGTATATCTTACACGATATTTTTGTAAAGTTAGTTTAAAAAGTGGTTGTTTGAGTTACTGTTTCAGTTAATTGTTTAGCCATAGTTTTGTTAACATTGTGGTATATGATTATACCCATAAATGTCGTTGGCCAATTGTTAATATAGTGTATCTTTTGTGTTTAGGTTATCCATGAAATGTTGGTTGCACGTGCAGCTGTTGAAGTGAGGACGATGGAAGAAACCGGTGTAAAAATTCTATATGGTGCATCAAAGGGCCACTTCCATGGGCCTCAGAGTCTAGATGTCTAACATGTAACCATGAGGAGGTTTTCGTGGAGATTTGGTAAAGATGCGGGGAACTGGAAAATGTACGATAATAGAGTGGTGAAATACTGTACATGTATTTCTAAGAGCAAAAGTATTTCAATTCATGTCTTATGCAGAAAGTGGGGTTTTTCTTGACTTGTTTATCCGGGATTGTTGTGGTTTCCTATTTATTGTTTTCATTGAATATTTCTTTTGCATTTTTTATTTGAGGTGAGCATTATATTACTGTAAACTTCCAACTGAGTTTGTATTGAAACACTAAACGTTCTTTCTTATGCGGTTTCTGGTATGATGTTTCACCTTGATTTATTGACAGTTTCACCTTAATGCTATCACCAATACTTTAGACCTTTGTCCATTACTTTAGGGCGATATAATTTTCCATATATTGTATACATTGTCTTTGTACATCTACTTTTGATAATAGTTGTTTGCCTCTGGTGCTTCTGTCACCCGGTTACATCTGCGCTCTATAGCTATTACATTTCCTGAGCCAAAGCATTCATATCCTACCTATATTTACCTTCCACTACTAAATTTTTTGATTTAGATTGTCTATGATATATCGAGTTGACATATTGACGTTAGTATAAAAAATGATTGCTCACTCCAAAGCCATCATCATATTCATAGTTCATAGTCTTTTTGATTGTTTGTAGAATCCCAAGGGCTTATTGACTATATGTTTTTATATTTGAATTCATATTTCCAGTTCCCTGTCGATTTTGTTATCGCAGACATTTTGTACATGTCATGGCCAAAGCTTCTTGACACAAACACTTGCTCTAATGCGGGTGCTTGTTTTGGTTTTAACGTCGATGATCTGTATTATTAGGCGTTTGTGTTTCCAGTATACTTGATGTGCCATTTTTGTCAGACTAATTTATGTGCTGGTTATTTCTCATTGATGGTTAAGAGACATGTTTAGTTTGTGCTTTATCGTTGCAAAAAAAAGTTGTGCCTAAAAATGCAAGTGTGCTTTGTTAGTGATATAATATTTGGTGTTGTTCTAAAGTATAGTTTGTCTAACTATTAATAGATTATTTTCTTTTGTAGTTAGGCTATCCAAGATAATGTTGAAATGAGAAGGGTGGAAGAAATTGATGTGGATGTGCTTTAAGAGAAGCCTTCGGTTGTTTGCTGGTTCATTTAGCAAGCGGATGTGGAGTTGATAATGAAAAGTTACACTCACAACCACATGGCCTTCAAGGAATTGTGCAAGTTATGTCAGCCAGGTCGAGTGAATGATACAATTTTAGATCGGCTTTAAAGTTTGTTTATCTACCAAGGCGATGGTATTTTGTTTACACTTGGTGCATTTCCAGTAAATCAGTCCATAGTTGATTATTGTATTTGCAAGTTTGATATATAATAGAAATCATCAAAAAGATTTCTAACGTCAAGTCATTGAATGGATTTAGCCCAGTTTTATAGCCATGGAAGTCTCTCATCGACAACTTTTAATTATCAATGGGTGTGGTGACCTCATTTTCATTTTGTCATACTTTGAAGGGTGTAAGTCATATTATGCGTCCTTAGTTGATATAGTAGCGATGAATATTCCATTTACATGTATAGGTCGCGCTAAGAAGTTTGTTAGTAAATCAAGTTTGATAATAGGTGTGGGTCTTATTCGTGCTATAGGTATTGTTTTAATGGCCCATGAGATATGATTAGCAATTTGTTGAAGAGAGTTTCTGTAAACGAGGATGAAAGCATGATAGAGTAAAAGCCCTTTATCTTTAAATATCATTAAAATTATGTCGGTTTTTAGTTACCAAATCTTTATTTTTTAGCATGAAATTATTGTTCTGTGGGTATTTATTTTTCTAATCTTTCTATTGTCTGAGTTAATTATGCCTGTTTGAAAGAGTTATTAAAAATTTGATTGTTAGCTAATTGAGTTTTATTTTCTTTGTTTAGTCTGTATTTATTTTTCCCAAAGTGTTTTGTTTATGCTCTTAACTAAAACCATTGGAGCATTTTCAAGTACTTGGATGGGAATCTTGTTTATTCTTATCTGTGTATTTTTGTTTGTACCACCTTTGTGGGTGATTACAAAAGGCGCTATATAAATTTTCACAATTTATAGGTGAAAATGTTATAAAATCAAGTAACTTTAGAAAGCACGTTAATTTTTATATAAAAAAATCTGAAACTCAGGTTAGACATCGCACTGGCTACAAAAGCGGGTGCATTTTATGTCATCCAGTTATGCACTGTAGTTGTATACAGTCGCTTCGCGGCAACGCGTGGGTGAAAATACATGTTTGATTGATTTATGAGGGATATAAATGTTAGTGTGTTCTAATTTTAAAGACTTTGGTGTATGTTGAAAAACAAATTCGAGAATAAATTTGTGACCTCAAAAATGCTTCGCCGTAACGCGTGGTCGTTGTATTACTCGTATAAATACAATATCAAGCATTACAACTAATAAAGCTTTAAGTATAATCCAATTAAACACAACAAACAAGCATCTAAATCAACCAGGACATGGTAAACGTTTTTTTAAACTTAAATACATATAGTCAAAGCTTGTACAATTCTATGAATATTTTTTTTTAAATACATGAACATTAAATAAGGTTTGGTTCGAGTAACTTCGTATATTTGAAAATTGCATCGTAACAAAAGGGGTTTCTCAGTTTCGGTTTCAGTTTCTTGGTTATTGCTTTTAGCTGTTTCTAATTGAGCGGTGGTTTTTTGGTTTCATAGATTTTCTGAATAACAAAAAATATTGCTTACTAAGTACTTTATAATAGTGTCATTGATTAAAGAGCTGAAATATTCGACATGATATTCTTAACATTCGTAAATTATTTGTCACCAAAAACGTAATGAACTAAAAAAAACACGGTTCACGGAAATTTTTATTTCAGGGTAGCCGCCGCAACGTGCGAAGTACTCTGCTAGTCTATATTAACACATAATGAAATTTCTATTTACACCCGCTCTGGCCTGAGCATTATAACTATACAAGTACAATAAATTTAATATAATTTTATAAGAAAATCTTATACATTTTAAAACCATAAGTTTATTAATTGTTATAATATTTAACTTAGAAATAAAGTTATAACTACTTTTATATAAAAGGCAGCAAGTTGCCTCAAATGTTGCCTTAAATGCTTGCTAAAACCCGTTGGGTCGACCCGTCGAAAAGGTCGCCGGAACCCACCGCCTGTTGATGACCCGGTTTGACCCACTCCCATTAATAATACCCGGTACGTGTCACTTTCTCCCCTCTCTTCAAAACACGTCATAAAACACACAACAAACACATACACCACCCACCGATCGTCTCTTTCTCTCTCTAACTGATCGTCTCTCTCTCTTTCTAACATGCAGATTGCATTCGATGATATGATTTTGTTGTGGGCTTGTCACGGTTGTTGGGGTTTTGTTGTTGAATGATATGATTGCATTTGGATGGGGTTTTTTTTCTAGAATGATATGATTACATATACGCTGATATTCCTGTGGGATTGTTACAATTGTTGTTATTTATGTGGTTAGTAATTTTTTATTTCGATTTAAGTTCTTGTTGATCTATTCTGTTAATTAAGGTTAGGGTTATAATTAGGTAAGTTGGGGCAAATAATTGAATTTCCAGCCATTGTGGGTTGACCCTTCTCTTTAGCTACAGATTCATGGCTTGAGATTCATACTAGCTACTTTGGTTTGTAACATTGTTGTTGTTTTCATGTTGTACTTTGAGGAGTTGGAAAGTAATTTTAGACTGTCGAATGTGACCTACGCTATAGTCTCTTCGATGCCGCCGATCTCTTCGTTGCCGCCGTTTATGGTGTGTGGCGATGTTGATCGGTGTGTGACGATGAGCAATTGAGGTGAGTGATGTGCGGTTGTCATAGGACTTCTACACGAGAAGTTTTACAACTCCCTAGGCAGTGCACCTAATCGTTGTAGTGTAGTATAGGCAAGACTCGGGGTTGTTTATTGTTCACTTAGGGAATAGGTTGGGAAGGCTTGATCAAGGTCTAACAGAATTCTAAAGGTTGAAGGAAGATTATTTTTGTATTTTTGTATTTTATGGAAAGCAAGTAAATCATATAATTGAGAGGTGGGTTGATTTTAGCTAATTAAACTAATAGTAATATAAACTAATGGTGATAACAATAAGATAAAAGATTGTGTCTATTTAATCATGTAGTACTCCCTAGATTGCTTCTCCTAATGTTGTTGCCTTGTCACCCTTGGGATGATCTGTGTAACTATTTCCTAAAGCATGAACGAATTACACGAACCCGCCGTCTACTTAGTATGCTGCTAGAGCAATGCACATGCAAAGTAGTATGAAGGTAATATTACACGGGCCCCTAGGAGTTTACTACGTGCATTGTAATAATACATTATTATAAGGGTTCAACCATATTAGGGGGCCAAGGCAAGGTTTGTATGAAGAGTGTTAACCCGAATGGTTTCCTATTCTTCACAATCACGTTTTCCTAGACATGTTATTCAACAAACGATTATAGGACAGAAAGAATGCGTTTTCTAGGAACCTAACAGTGCTATCCATCACATAGATGCAACATCACTAAATCTAATTCGTCGGTTTTACTATCATATTTTATACACAATTAATAGGTTTTGCCTAAGCTTGTTATAAGAGAAATGCAAGAACAATAGATCAATCAAACACAATAGACATATTGATTGATTAAGTCAACCTTACTTGATTAAAAAACATGAATTGGAAGAGGTAAAATAGTGTTTTTAGGCCCTTAAATCAATCTCTACGGCTTGTAAAACGAAACTAGGGTTCTAACCAGCTTTTTATTCTAAAGTTACACACTGTAACACCCTTAAATTCGGGTTTGTATTTATGTATAGATAAATCGACGGAGTAAGGCAGTCGTGTTTTTAGTCGCTGACTGCCGTCAATTAAAAATGAATCTTCTAGATCTGCGTTCGAGTCGGTGCGAGCGGAAGCCGTCTTGAAATGTGTGACGCCGTCACTTGATGAGTTGTGGCGGCGTCTAGTATACCTTATGACGCCGTCTCCAGGCTTTGTGAGCACAAATCTTCAAGTGTCTTGGTGTTGGTCCGTAGTCTTGTCCGTTTCTTCTCCAAATGAGCCCAAGTCACGTGTAATTCTTCCAAATGAGAAATACATGAAAAGGAACGATTAAGTACCTATTTTGGGCATAAACACATGATTTTGGGGGTTAAACAACCCCGAAAAAGTGTATAAAATGACACCTCATCAAATACCCCTACACTTAGGATTTGCTTGTCTTCAAGCAAATAAGCTTTTCTATCTAGACAATAATAATATGAGGGGTCATTTTACCTACTCTTTAAACATATTCTACAACACAACTTTCTAGACCTCGTAATTAAAAGCGCAGAAAGTATATACTAGCATCTCACATAAGTGTTTGTGATTCTCTCTTTCACTCGGGTTTATAATAAATTATACTATATGGGGGAAACGGAAAATCACACTCATTACCTATCATAGCATATAAATTACCATAGGCTTGGTAAATGATCAAACCTCCACCGCTAGGTGCAAGTATTATTCATTACTATCTAAGAGGTCTTTTAAAGGGTTATGGGGTGTAGGTGTAAGATAACATACAATGGAAATGGAAACGGATGAGATACATTTGGGTGGCTTTGGGTGAATTTGGAGTGGAAGGGTTAGCTAATTATTTACACGAATACACTTTGGTTTGGTTGCTAAGCCAAGACTCGGACGAAGATATACAGAATTACACTACTCTTACTTCAACTCTTTCTTTTCTTTTCTCAATTTTCTTTTTTATATTATCATTATACAACATGGGGGTTTATAACACGTACCCCAACACTTGAGCTTTTACATGCTCGATATTTATAATCCAACTAATGACCCGTATTGAGGGGGATCAAAATAACATGGAGATCATTTGACAAACATATGGGGGTATTGACTTAACTTTTCTTCCCCATTCTTTCGCGAAATAAATACCACCATGAATCACAATCGTCCCAAAACTGTATTTACAAGGATAAAGACTTAGCAACCGTGTACTCAATAATTAACTTGGGTTAAAACAATAATGTACTAAAGGCGAGTACATACAAGATAGGCTAAGGCTTTTTGGGTGTAACGATTGGTTTAAGGGTGGCAATGCTCTTCATTAATAATCCGGATTAACCAGAAAATTACGAGAACCGTGAAAAAGGATAGGCTCGGAGGGTTGTACTAGGGTATCCTGCACTAAAGGTGAGTGCATGGCAAGGGTGTAACATCCGGTAATTTTCAAAATTTTAAATGATTATTTTAACCTTTGACTTTTTTGGTCTGACTTGACTTTTAACTTTTGGTCTTTTATTGTCACATAAAAGCGATTACCGCGTAACCGGTAATGTTTCAAAACATATTTTAAATAATAAATCATATTTATTATTATATCTCTCATGTGCAAGTTATCTTTAACTTAATTGACTTGAAAACGAAAAAAGATATATGTTATTCCTAAGCTGACTTATCAAAAACGACCCACTAAATCACATTTTCACTACTCGGACTCTAAAGCAATTTGATGTAAAACGACATTCCGGACAACTTTTTAGTTTTTCCCGAGACCCGAAAACAAGCAAAAAATGACCTAAATACCCTCGCAAGATTTTAGAAACAAAAAAATAATTAAATGTATTTAATCAACACTTTTTATTAAATAAAAATATTTAATAAATTAGTTATCATTTTATTCAGTAACGTTGGTTGAAGACGCAAATATTCAAGTAAAAAATCATTTTATGGACAAAGTTTATCGGAAATATACAAATAAATAATAAACGTTTTAAATAAATTTTATAAAACGTTTATGAAAATTAGTCGAGTAAATACTCGTTTTTATGGGAAAAATTATTTGGAACGCAATGGCGCAAGTTTCGTGTTTTGAATCGTCCGTTTACTAGTTCAAACGAGTCCCGAACCAATAGTTAACAAAACTATATTAAAAACTTACACAATTAACACTGGACTATTTGAGACTTGACACTTTTCTTATAACTTTTAATATATATATAAAAGTTATATATTTTTCTTTTATTTGATTTTCAAACACAACACACACACACATGCATATTCACACTTCTCTATTTCTCTCTTAATTTTTCCGGCGAACTCCCGCCGCCGCCGGATTCCGGCCGCCGGCCACCACCGCCGGAAAACTTTTCCGACGAGTTTCCGGCCGAAACCAAAAATGTTTCTCATCACCCGATCTATCCGATCCACCATGTCACGCCCCTCCCCCCCTCGGGCAGTCACATTTACGCCGCACTCCACCACCACTCACCTCGTCACCACCACCCCCACTGACATCCCCACCACCACAGCCACCAACGCCACGCCACCATCTACATGACATCACCACCACCGTGACCACCATCCCCCGTCACCACACCACCATCACATGGTGCGTTTGGTTATTATTTCAACACCATGGGTGCGTTTGTTTTCTGATAAGCACCAGGGGTGCGTCGGGTTTGGCAGCAGGAGCGTTGGTTTTGTTCATATATACGCAACAGGGTGCGTTTTGGTATTACTAAGCACTAAGGGTGCGTTTGATTTCGACAGCCACCTAACAAAGGGTGTGTTTGGTTTTTCTTGACACGACGTAGGGTGCGTTTGTGTTGTTTTGTCAGCCGAAAGGGTGGCAGCCACCACCATGGGGTGCGGTTGGGTGGCAGCCACCACCGTAGGTTGCGTTTGGTTTACTTAAAAACCCAAAAAGGGTGCGTTTGTTTTATGGCAGCAGCTATAGGCTGCGTTTGGTTGTTAAAACCGCACCAAAGGGGTGCGTTTGGATCTGGGAACATCGAATAAGGGTGCGTTTGGCATAAGAAAACAACATAAAGGGGGTGTTTGGTTGGGCAGATTCATCATAAGGGTGCGTTTGGGTGTGCAGTTTGGCACTAAGGGTGCGTTTGGTGTAGTAGGAATGTAACATTCTGTATTTTCAGGTCAGAATCGACTCGCACCCATACCCTCGCTTCTGAGTCAACACCCCAGATGTACTTCGGGAACTTAGTGCTCACGGCCTAAGTTTTTGTACATAAAATCAGTGATCGCTGCTTTTATTCCTTATGTTGTTTCGTGAATGCTCACGTGTCCCCGAATGAGCCATTCCTTCATACTCTCATCTACTTGGTATTCGGGACCTAGGTTTAGGCAATTTTTATACATAAACTTATTCTTTTCATGAGAGTGCCTAAGTCCGTTCATTAGATCATTTTGGCTAAGTTCTAACAGTGGTGGGACCTTACTCCAGTTAAAGTTCTTGAGCCTAGGTATTGTGCGTGGCATCCTATATGTGTATGTGTCAAAGATCTTAGTAAATGAGAACAAACCCTTGGTGACATCATAGTTGAGCCTAGTGGTTTTTCTAAAGGGTCTGCCCATTAATACCTCAGCCATGTCACTCATAATGAAGTCTCCTATGTCTTCTAACACAACAAAATCTGTGATATAGGAAAAACTTCTGACAAACACGTAGACATCCCTAACAATGGCAACTAGGTTCTTTCCCGTCCCCTCTAGTCTATCTACCATTATTGTATTATAGGCTTTATGCGAGATAATATTCATTGGTAGAAAAGGGTCGAGATAGGCAGTAAACTTCCTAAAGCCTATCATACATTCAAATGCAAGGCCATCCCCGTCAAAACTATTGATTTTTCTTTCTCGGCGTAGTGTTCCTGCGTTTTCATATTCACTTAACTCATTAAGAGCTTCTTCATCATCTGAGTCGTTATCAGAGTGAGGAAAGGGAGAGACGAGAGGTGTGTCTCCCGATCCATCATCGGACTCAGGGTAATTCGTACTGGTTTCATTAGGTTGGTCGGTGAAGCGATTGAGAAATTGTTCAATACTCTCTAGGCGAGAGTCGATAAAGGCCAAAATTTTCTTTAGCTCTAGGAGCTCTTGGTTAAATCGTACGCGTAGCGCAGCTGGTAGGACAGGACGATTATTGGTTGATGGTGGATTCGCGTTCTCCATGGTGGGGAATGGAATAGTTAGTGGAAATTACGAACAAACACACAAAGAAAAGATAGATTACAGGAAAGCTAATGTACGGGAATTAAATCTTACTTGAAAGGATTCAAGCAAGTAGAACTAAGCTAAACTATGATCAAAACCTAAATATTCCCCAAGCGGCGGTGGTATGTGCTTAATTACACATACCATTTTACATTAAAAACGGACTTAAATTACTAAAAACGTACCACAAATACATATTTGTATGTTTTGCATTTGTATTGTGCAGGAAACGGATATTCAAGAACAGGACAAAAACAAAGCCACAAAACCGAGCACGGAATGGAAAAGACAAAGTCAAATCAAAGCCAAAGTCAGTCAAAGTCAGAAAGCCAACCCCGACAAAGTCAAAAGTCAACCAAGTGAAGAAAATACAACTTAAGGGACTATAATTGCCAAACCTCAAGTTGTATTACAAGAGTTAAAAGACAAGGGTCGAAATTGCAAACCGGGCGAAGTTTGCAATGAAGTTATAAGACTTGAGGGGCCAAAGCTGCCAACTTATCCAAAGCCATTTTTCCCGCCCAAACAAAACCCAGGTACAACTAAGGGATGTCTTCCCATACTTTTACCCTGCAAACCATTCAACACCCTGGATAAAACAGTTCAACCACCCCACTATCTTCCCCCCCAGTTATAATTGCCATGTTGGCAATCTTTCACCATTTCCAAGTAATTTCGATGGCTGTGATTGACTCAAAAGAAGCACAAAAGAAATTGAAGGCTGAGATTTGTTTTAAGATACCACCTCAAAAAAACAAACCAAGCACCACTAATCTTAGAGAGAATATTATTGTCTACTATGACAAAAGAAATAACAACCAACAGAACAGAAGAAAGAAAGACACGAGACCAAAGAAAACCAAAGAACTTAATCTTCGTTTCTTAAAGTATAAGAAAAATAGGTGCCATATGATACTCACACACCCAAGACATGACGGAGCAATCGTTTCTATATATAGGACTTCTTACAAGTTCTCAACAATTCAGCTTATTTTTCATGCAATTTAAATTTTCCAAGTCTTGTAACTTTAATTTTCGTCTTAATGCAAATTTGGAATTTTTAAGTCAATTCTTGATTCTATGTATTTCCTTTGTTAAAAGCTTTACTTGATACGTTTTAAGTCTGATAAAATCATATAAGGTCATTTTTATTAACTCCTAACTCAGCTACTAAAGATTTTAAAGTAAAGTCATTAAAAAGGTCACACCTCAAATACCCCACAGCTTAATGATGATAAGGCCAGTGTATGGATGGAGCTTAAGGACACTACTAGCTTTTTTAACACATCATACACAAAAGCTACAAAACGCTTGACTCTCCGACAGCCTCTTGTCTATCTACCCTGTTAATATGAGCACAAAAGTGAGATGTCTTAAAGTTTTTCATCACTTATCTAATTTTAATCTGCTTACACCATTACCTGCAAAAAACTGCTCTTATATGCTTAGGTGTTACTATGTCTTTACTTATTTATGCTTTATCATGTTGTTTTAGTGCTTATCTTCTTAGTGGTTAGTTTAAAAATCGTTTTGTGTCACCTTCTTAGTTATAGTTACTGTTAGTTTCATTTGTTTAAAACTGTTAGATTGATTTAGCTTATTTAAGTGCTTATTATTGATCAAAACCTGCTTATAAGTGCCTTATTTTGTTATTTGATAATCTGTTTTTAACAATTTAGGATCAAATCAGTTTGAAACACAAATAAAAAATGACTTTTGAAAACTTTAAGGGGTGTTTGGAACAAGCAGTACTAACCCATAGTTAGTACTGCTAGTTCTCTTTTGGGATTTTCAACTAGCAGTACTAACTCAAAGCTAGCAGTACTAACTCTAAGTTAGTACTGGTAGTTAAAACTGTTAGTACTGTTAGTTCATTTTAGCTTATCAGCTTATTATTTCTGCTTATTTAAGATTTGCTTAGCTTTTTAGAGTAGATTAAACCATTTTCGTTTACTGTCTTTAGTAGAGATTATTTAAGCTTGTTTGCCTTTTCAAAGTAATTTTAAGAGTTTAGCAGTTTGTAGCTTTTTAGCTTATTTGCCATTTTAGTTTATTCCAGTTGCTTATTCTTATGCCTAAGTGCTTATTAGGGGTAGTTAAATATCTGTTTTAGCCTATTTGCTTATTTCTTGTTTCATTGTGTTTTGTTAAAGCGAGCAGTACTAACTCAAAGCTAGCAGTACTAACTCCAAGTTAGTACTGATAGTTAATACTGTTAGTACTGCTGAGTTTCTCCTGCTTAACTTAGTTTAATTGCTTGCTGAATTTGCTTATTTAGAGTTAGTCTAGCTTATTTGGTTTGTCTTAAGCTTATTTGAGCTTATTTGTGTCTTAGTATAAAAGTTTTAAGTGTTTTTACCATTCCTAGCCTTTATGCCTGCTCTAGCTTATTTTCCTTGCTTATCTTTTCGTGCATTTGCTTATTAGGTTTAGTGCCCAATCATATCCTTGTCATATTCAAACATCGATTATCAATTCGTCATTCGATTTTCCATTCAAGCCTCGTTGGGACATAACGACCCGGAAATACTCTATACTACTTCCGGTTTCATTGATTTTGTGGATCTTGATCCTTGTTATATATTTATATTTATTTATATATAAAAAGGAGTAAGATTTCGCGAGTCAATTTTTGGCGCCGCTGCCGGGGAGGCTGAAAACGATTATCGTTACGTTTGACAATTTGTGTTTGAATCTGTGAATATTTTCTTCTATAAAAATATAAAAAGTACAAAAATATTTTTCATTTTCTTTTATTAGTATAATTATCATATAAAAACAAAAGAAAAACCAAAAATATAAAAACATTGTCCATAAAAAAGAAATAAAATTCACAAATTGGTAAAAATACCAAAATATAATATTCTCAATTGAGGTATTATCATAATAACTTCCGGTGAACTTGTTGGTTCCCAACTCGAACAAAAGATTTAAAAACTTGCCATTTGTGTCTCTTACGACGTACGGCTCACCTTGAAAAGTTAAACAAACTATAAAGTGGGTATAAGGAGGGTTGTTCCGAGGAACTACGACCCGAAAGGAGAAATAAGCTTCGCGCTATTCCTACTCCTCCGCTCACCTGTGCGTTTATCTTTTTGAGAGCTACCGTGAAGTAAGTAGATTATTTGGTTGAAGTTGTCTTATCTCATTGTCCGTCTCATTGTCAGTTAAAATCAATTGTGAATAATTCATTGCGAAAAAAAAAATTAGTGTTATAATTTTCTTTTTATATTCCTATTTTGTGCATGCGCACTCGTTCTTAAGCCCGTAAACGTCGACAACAACAAGTCCGACAAACTTCTGTTGAATCACCCAATCTTGAGAAACCAAATAACAATCAAGAACCTTTCAATCCTCCCTTAGTTACGATGGCCGATAATCGTACTATGGCGACATTTACTTGAAGCACCACCGAGGGGTTACGGAGGATGCAATGTTGTTCCCGAAATTACCGAATCAACTTTGAGATAAGCATGGTCTACTTAATCTTGTTAAAAAACAAGCTATTTTTTTGGCACATGATAAAAAGACCCATATGGCTCCACATCCGAGATTTCAAATAGTTCACTTCTACGATTGAAGTTCCCGAACGTCCCGAGTACGTCGGTCAAGCTTAGGTTATACCATTTTCCTCGGGAGGGTGCCGCCCGGATTTGGCTTGAAAACGGAAAACCCCCTCGATCGTTTCTTACATGGGATGATCTTTGTCTCTGAATTTCATTACAAATTTTCCCTCCCTTAAAACGACAAATCTTCGAAACGAAATCACCGGGATTTCAACAAAAAATTTGATGAAAAGTTTTACGAGCATGGACCGATTCAATGATCTTCTTAGAGGATGCCCGCATCATGGGTTTCTGAATTGCATCAACTCGATTACATTATAATTCCTAATTCGAATGATCAAGATTCATTGAAATCCGCGGCGGTTGGTAACTTTCTGGATAAAATGCCTCGAGAATGCCTAAAAATCATCGAAAGCAAGTCCAAAGTTCGTCAATCACGAAGCAAGTCCATTGTTTTAAAAGTGAGTACAAGCTCTTCCACCCCAGTAGTTTCATCCGATGTTGCTGAGCTAAAAGATATGGTTAGAGCATTGATACTCGATAAGAAAAACCAAACTCCAACTCCCGCTCTGTAAATAGCAGTCGAGCACAAAAAGGAAAGTGTTTTATTTTTCCAGTGTAAATTGCGGGGGTGGTCCTTTTTACCAAAAATTGTTCCAGCCACCGATGGCAACATTTATCGTGACATATCCAGAATTCGAGTCAAAAGCCGACGCAGTTAACTACAACCAAGGGAATACCAGTTACCGACCTCCGATGGTTTGCGCAAAACCAAATTTGACCTCACCGGTTTTACTCTTATGCAAAACCATCAAAACAAACCAAAATCGGGGGATCATTTCAACCAAAAATCGGGGGAATAATTTTAACCAAAATAGGGGTAATAATTTCAATCAAGGACAAGTTTACCAACCCCAGATTAATCAACCCCCGACTTTTCAAGCTCCACCTTTTCAAGCTTCAGTTCCACCAGCACCAGGTGTGTCTAAGCCCGATTTTGATAACTACGTCAAAGCTAATGACGCGGTTATGCAAAATATGCAAAATCAAATGGCAAATATAACGGACCTGATCACCAAATTCGTGAATAGTAATACCGCTTCTACTTCGGGCTCGGGTTCTCTTCCAAGCAACACCATTGCTAACCCGAAAGGTGATGTGAAACGGGCTATTCACTACCCGAAGCGGTGTGTATATAATGGACCTCAAATTTCTTCTCCTCCTAAAGAGAAGGAAAATGAACCCGAGGTGACAAAGGATACGGTGCAACCAAGCACCAAAGACATCCAACCTCCGGTAGTCCAAACTAATGACCAAATTGGTGAACCCGTTGTAGCTTCAAAGACTAAACCAACATTGCCTTATCCTTCAAGGGCCAACAAAGAAAAGCTCCGTGAAAAAGACGATCTTCTAGCTTTAATTTTATGGAGTTTTTCGAGCTCCATTTGAGCTAGTTTTCGCGGATGCTCTCCTACACATGCCCAAATTTGCACCAATGTTTAGAAAGCTCCTCAATGACAAAGATAAGATAATTGAGTTGACAAAGACACCGGTAAACGAAAATTGCTCGGCGGTTATCCTAAAAAAGTTTCTCGAGAAACTTGGAGACCCCGGTAGATTTCTTATACCATGTGACTTTCCGGAGGATGAATGAATTGCTTAGCCTTTGGCTGATCTCGGTGCAGCATTCAACCTAATTGCCTCTCTCCATTTGAAAAGATCTAAGTCTCCAGGTTTGACCAAAACCCGATGATACTTGAACTTGCCGATCCGAACGATTTCTACTAAAACGGCATCGCCGAGGATGTTTTCGTGAAAGTTGGAATGTTCTTCTTTCCTCGATTTTGTAGTCGTTGATTACGTTGCCGATCCTCGGGTTCACCTAATCTTAGGAAGACCTTTCTTGAGGATGGCACGTGCCTTGATCGACGTTCACGGTGAACAAATGACCCTTAGACATGATGACCAATCCGTGACCTTCAAAGTTGTGATACTAAAAACTTTCTCCTACAATATCTTGAAGCGGTTAAACCGAGTCGGATGTTATTGACATTTGCTTGTGAAGAACATCCTTCTTGGAAGTAATTTAAATTTCTGATAAGTGGCAATCCCACTTCTACTGCGGAATATGATCGATCTCGCGTCTCCATCTTTCACTCCCTTTTCAGAGGAAGTGGTTTTCTAATGAAGAGATTCGATGAATTTTTTTAAACATGATGATTCATTACCACCAGGTGTTGACTGCTTCTATGATTCTGGGGAGATACTGTTTACCTTGAGGATTGTTAAGTATGATCAATAGTGACAAATCTCCCCTCCGTCACCAGTTTGTGGAAAATTAATGTGCCTGAAAAGATTAAATCTTCATGTGAAGATCCTCCCGACCTTGAACTCAAAAGGATTACCATCCATCTTGAGTATGCCGTTTTTGGAGGGTGATGCAAATTTCCCGTCTTAATCGCTAAACAACTTAAAGATGAGGATAAACCGCCCTGATTCAAGGTTCTTAAGTCACACAAAACATGCCATAGCTTGGAAGATTTTGTTATCAGGGATAGATTCCATAGTTTGCACCCATAAAATTTTGATCGGAGGAAATTGCCAAACCCCGTGGTTCACATCAGAGAAGAGTTAACCCCAAATTCCATGAGGTTATTAAGCAAAGATGTTATCAAAACTTCTTGATGCCGGGTTGATTTACCCTATCTCTGACAGTCCCTGGGTAAGCCGGTTCATTGCTGTCCATAAGGAAGGGAGGCATAACCGTGTGGAAAATTGAGATAATGATTTAATATACCCACTAGGTTGGTTCGGGCTGGCGAGTTTGCATCGATTACGAAAAACTCAATTGATGCAATCGTAAAGACCATGTCCCGTTTGCCATTTATGGATCAGATGCTTGAAGATTAGCCGAAGAATTGTGTTCTACGTGCTTTTTGGAGGTTTATCCGGCTACTTTCAGATCCCCCCCGATGACCCACGTGATCAAGAGAGACTACCTTCACCTGCCTTAGGGCAGGCCTATCGTTGCATGCCTTTTGGGTTATGCAAAGGCATGGGAACGTTCCAAAGGTGTATGGTCTCAATCTTTCACGATATGATTGTTAAAACCATGGAAGTTTTTTCATGGATGGATTCTACGTTTTCTGTGTGATCCTTTTCTCCTCTTTGCCTTTTCCCATTTAGACAAAATTGCTCAAGGTGTGAAGACTCCCAATCTTGTGCTAAACTAGGAAAAAAATTGCCACTTTATGGTTCAAGGAAGGAATAGTCCTTGGCCACTAAGATTTCTAAGTTCGGGATTGAGGTTGTTATATCAAAAGTTGATGTCATTGCCAAATTTGCTCATCCTACTACTGTCGAAGGGTATTCGCAGTTTTATCTGGCACGCGGATTCTACCGACTATTTATTCAGGATTCTCAAAATCGGCACGGCATATGACCCACCTCCTTGAAAAGAACCTCGTTTATCTTCTCGAAGGTATGCATCAAGCATTTGAAAACTTTTTGATGAAGTTAACCTTGGCTCCAATATAGTTGCTCCCGATTGGGACTTGCCTTTTGAAATTCATTGTGATGCAAGTTGATTGTGTGTTGGGGCAGTTCTAGGGCAACGTTAAATCCAAGCACTTCTTGACGATACACTATGCGAGCATATTATGTCCGAGGCTCAAGCACAATTAACACTACAACGGAAGTGTGATTACTTGCCGTAGTGTATGCTTTAGAGAAATTCGGCCTTATTTGTCTTGTCCATAAGATTTGTGTATACGGACCATTCGGCTCTCAAGTACTTGCTTGCTAAGCAGGATGCTAAGCCTAGATTGCTCCAGTGGATTTTGCTGCTCCAAGAATTTGATGTCGTTATCCGTGATAAAAAAGGAGCAGAAAATCTCGCCGCAGACCACCTTTCTAGACTTGAAAATCCCCATCAAAAGTGGAGGATCGAGAAAAAGGAAATTATGGGAAAACATTTCATCTCGAGACACTAGGGATGGTACCTTTCGCGTGGTGGATGTTTATGCCCCGTGGTTTGCCGATTTTTTTGTGATCAAAGGGATGTCGTCTCAGCAGAAAAGAAAGTTTTTCAAAGATGTCAAACACTACTTTTGGGACGACCCCATCTTGTTTAAGATATGTGCGAATCAAGTGATCCGGCGGTGTGTGCACGGCAAGGAAGCTTTCGACATCCTCGAAGCTTGCCACAATGGACCCACGGGGGGACATCATGGTGCAAATCTCACTGCCAAAAAGGTCTTTGATGCCGGTTTCTTCTGGCCCATGATTTACAAAGATGGCCACAAGTTGGTTAAAAACTGCGACTCGTGCCAGCGTCAAGGAAAAATTTCACAACGTGATGAGATGCCTCAAAATTCCATCCAAGTTTGTGAAATCTTTGACGTTTGGGGCATTGACTTCATGGGATCGTTCCCGTCTTCAAGAGGGAACAAATATATACTAGTGGCAGTCGATTACTTGTCAAAATGGGTTGAAGCGAAAGCGCTCCCCACCAACGACGCCCGAGTTGTTTGCAAATTTCTTAAAACTCTCTTCTCCAGATTCAGTGCCCCCCGTGCAATCATAAGTGATCGCAGAACCCCTTTTTGCAATGACCAGTTTGCAAAGGTCATGCTTAAATACGGAGTATCGCCCGTAAATTTCTTAAAACTCTCTCCACCGCGTATCACCCACAAATAAGTGGGCAAGTTGAGGTATCGAATCGTGGCTTGAAACGAATTCTTGAAAGGACCGTGGGCGAAAATCGTGCCTCTTGGTCGGACAAACTGGATGACGCTCTCTGGGCCTTCCGTACAGCTTACAAAACACCCATCGGGTGCACTCCGTACAAGCTTGTATATGGAAAGGCATGTCATCTACCGGTTGAGTTGGAGCACAAAGCTTACTGGGCCCTTAAGCATACAAACTTTGATATCAAAACCGCGGGTGATCACAGAAAAGTTTAGCTCAATGAACTTAATGAACTTCGTGATCATGCCTATGAAAACTCTTTGATCTATAAAGAGAAAACCAAGAGGATCCACGATGCCAAGATCAAAAACCGCGTTTTCAACGTTGGTGATCAAGTTCTCCTCTTTAACTCTCGATTAAAGATTTTCTCCGGCAAGTTGAAATCCCGTTGGAGTGGACCATTCACCGTAACCCAAGTCTTTCCATATGGCACCGTCGAGTTATCCCAAAACTCCAGGCCAAACTTCAAAGTGAATGGTCATCGTTTGAAACACTATTTTGGAGGGTATATACCAACCGAGGTTGTCTCGGATCTCTAAACCTTCCCCAAGGACCAATAAATTCGGGGACGGGTCAAGCATATCGACCTTAAACAAGCGCTTCGTGGGAGGCACCTCATGCTTATCGTAGTAGTATGTAGTAATGAATAAGTGTTTTCTTGTTGTGTGGAGGCTCGCCTCTTCCATTACCTGTGTTTCGTGTTTGTGTTGTTAATTGTCCAGGATTGCCCGGATTGTGAAGACTCTCATGCTCTCAGTTTTGTCTTTCATTCACAAGAGTTTCACATCCTCAGCTTCATCTAATCGACTAACGTTTTATCTTTTGGCACACTTCATAAACGGCCTTAGATTTACGTAGGTACCCCTTTAAAACATCGAGGACAATGTTTAGTTCTAGTATGGGGGGAATCTTGGATTTTATTTTGCCTGCAGTCGTTGTTATCACACAATCCCGTTTTCACCACCAAAATTTTCGCAAAAATACCAAAAAATGAAAAAATTTAAAAATTTTCAAAAATAAAATAAGTGTTTTGTCACAGTTTTGACTGTCCCAATGGGTAGAATGAGAATAAATTTTGACTCGA
>BQNB010102522.1:0-24226 GCA_026074375.1 Tanacetum coccineum | reverse complement strand
CAATATTCATCTAATGTCAGTAGAACTTGGTAGTTTTGACGTCATCATTAGCATGGATTGGTTAGCGAATCATCATGCGGTGATTGTTTGCGATGAAAAGATTGTACGGATTCCCTATGGAGACGAAGTTTTGATAGTTCAAGGTGATAGAGACAGCAAAGGAGAGAAGTCAAAGTTAAGCATTATATCATGCACTAAAACTCAGAAATATATTGAGAGAGGTTGACTAATTTTTCTAAGTGACGAAGAAGGAAATCAAGGACAAGTCGGAGGAGAAGCGACTTGAGGACGTGTCGACTGTACGGGACTTTTCGAAGGTATTCCTAGAGGATTTACATGGATTACCGCATATACGACAAGTTGAATTTCAAATCGACTTGGTCTATGGTGCTGCACCTGTGGCACGCGCTCCGTATAGATTAGCACCGACGGAACTGCAAGATTGTCTACTTAGCATTACAAGAACTTTCTGACAAGGGATTTATAAGACCGAGTTCCTCACCCTGGGGAGCCCCGGTCTTGTTTGTCAAAAAGAAAGATGGATCTTTTCGGATGTGTATCGATTACCGTGAGCTGAACAAGCTGATTGTGAAGAATCGATATCCACTTCCGAGAATCAACGAACTGTTTGATTAGTTGCAAGGATCAAGAGTCTACTCTAAGATTAACCTGAGATCTGGTTATCATCAACTCAGAGTTCGAGAGGAATACATTCCAAAGACAGCATTTAGGGCATGCTACGGTCAATATGAGTTTCAAGTGATGCCGTTTGGACTGACCAACTCAAAGTAACCGACGATATCCTGATTTGATGAATCAGTTGATGCAAACCATACCTAGATTAAATTAGGTGACCGTTTTTAATGATGAAATTTAAACCTACACCAGAGAGCAAAGAAGAGCACGCAGAACACCTTAAGTTAATTTTAGAGTTACTTAAGAAGGAGGAATTGTACGCCAAGTTTTCAAAGTGTGAATTTTGGCTGTCGAAGGTACAATTTCTTGGTCACGTGATTGATAGTGAAGTGGCATCACGTGGACACCCGGCTAAGATTGTATCATCAGGTGATGTGTGCATACGCCCAAGACCCTCCCGACAGAGATTCGTTAATTTCTAGGTCTTGCTGGCTATTATCGATGATTTATTGAAGGTTTCTCAAAAATTGCCAAGCCTATGACGAAGCTGACTCAAAAGAATGTGAAGTTTGTTGATGAAAAGGCATGAAACGCATTATAAACTTTGAAGCATAAATTATGTGGTGCAAACCGATTTTTGGGCTTTAACCCAAATTAGTGAAAACTCGTGGTTTACTGTTGATGCTTCTCTCGTAAAGGAATGGGCGCAGTTTGATGCCAAGGGAGACGTCTAGCCTACTCGTCACGCAACATAAGATTCATGAGAAGAATTACACTACACATGACTTAGAGCTTGGAGCTGTGGTGTTTGCTCTCAAAATGTGGAGACATTATTTGTACGACACGAAGTGCGTTGTGTTCACTGATCACAAGAGTTTGCAACATATTCTAGATCAGAAAGAGTTAAACATGAGACAACGTAGATGGTTAGAGTTGTTGAGTGATTACGAGTGCGAGATTCGTTATCATCCAGGAAAAGAGAACGTGGTGGCGGATGCCTTGAGCCGAAAGGAACGTATTAAACCACTACGAGTTCAAGCTTTAGTTTTGACGATTAGTCTGAACCTCCCTGTGCAGATCTTAGAAACTCAGGTTGAGGCGAGAAAGGAGGAGAATTATGGAACAGAAGATCTGTGTGGTATGATTAAGAAGCTAGAGCCACGTGCTGATGGAACGTTGTGCTTAAATGGGAGAAGTTGGATACCTTGTCGAGGTAACTTAAGAGAGTTGATTATGCACGAGTCGCATAAGTAAAAATATTCGGTACATCCTGGATCGGACAAGATGTACCAAGATTTAAAGAAGCTGTATTGGTGGCCGAATATGAAGGCTGAGATTGCCACCTACGTTAGTAAATGTTTGACCTGTGCCAAAGTCAAGGCCGAATACCAAAAACCATCTGGTTTGTTGGTTCAACCTGTGATCCCAGTATGGAAGTGGGAGAACATTACTATGGATTTTGTAACTGAGTTACCAAAAACATCAACTTGTCAAGATACAATTTGGGTAATTGTTGACCGACTCACAAAATCTGCTCATTTCTTACCAATGAAGGAAACCGACTCAATGGAGAAGTTTACAAGACAATACTTGAAGGAAGTAGTCTCGAGGCATGGAGTGCCAGTTTTGATTATTTCTGATCGAGACAGTAAGTTTACCTCTTATTTTTGGAAATCGTTGAATGAAGCCCTAGGTACTCAATTAGATATGAGTACGGCTTACCATCCACAGACTGATGGTCAGAGTGAGAGAACCATCCAAACCTTGGAGGACATGCTACGTGCTTGTGTGATTGATTTTGGGAAAGGTTGGGATAGACACCTACCTTTGGTGGAGTTTTCTTACAACAACAGTTATCACACTAGTATCAAGGCTGCACCGTTTGAAGCTCTCTACGGCCAAAAATGTAGATCGCCTATTTGTTGGGCTGAGGTTGGAGACGCTCAGCTCACTGGTCCGGAAATTGTTCATGAAACAACTGAGAAGATCATTCAGATCAAAAAGAATATTCAGATGGACGGTTAGACTGAAGAAGCTCATGCTGAACAGGAGTCGTAAGGTGGTTGTTTGAAGGTTGGAGATAAGGTCATGTTGAAAGTGTCGCCATGGAAAGGGGTGATACGTTTCGGCAAACGGGGGAAGCTGAACCCTCGCTATATTGGACCTTTCAAGATTCTTGATAGGGTAGGAACGCTTGCTTATCGACTTGAACTCCTAGAGCAATTAAGCCGAGTTCATAGTACTTTTCATGTTTCCAATTTGAAGAAGTGTTTCGTAGACGAACCACTAGCTATTCCGTTGGATGAGATCCAGATTGATGACAAGCTTAATTTCATTGAAGAACCAGTTGAAATTATGGATCGAGAAGTTAAACGGCTAAAGCAGAGCCGCATTCCAATCGTGAAGGTCCGTTGGAATTCGAGACGAGGGCCCGAGTTTACTTGGGAGCGCGAAGACCAAATGAAGAAAAAGTACCCTCATCTTTTCGTTAGCCCTCCGTCCACGTCTTAAGCTTTGAGGACAAAGCTTCTTTAACGGGGGAAGAATGTCACACCCCGAAAATTTCAGGTCAATATTTTAAACTTTTCAGACAATTATTTTTTACTTTTATACGTTACGTTTGAATCTGGCAGTTTACCGGGAAGTTAACCCGTGTAAATCTAAAAAACGTCATCGGACGCGTTCCGAGTTTGGATTTTGATTAGTTTAGATATTATATGAGTTATTTTATCTTTTCTAAGTGTTTCATAGTTTACGATCACTCCCGGTATTTATTCTTACGCTTTAACGTTTAAATTGTGTTTTTCGCGTTTTTGATCAAACGGAACCCCGGAAACCCGAAATCTTTTTGTGTAAACTTTAGTTATCGTCCATCTCACATTATTAAGTCAAAAATTTCGTTCATCCCTCCCCCTCTACTCAAAACATACGCATACACACTCTAAATTAATTCTTATGGAATCTTTTCACTTTAATTTGAAACTTGTGCATGCATAAGTGGGATAGTGACCTCTTTGTCTTAACCTCCCCATGCACCAACACCTCTCTTACACAATTTTCACCTTGCATGTGAGGACCACAAAGGCACTAACTTTAAATGGATTTAATTAACTAGACTTGGAGCCAAAGCAAAACATTGAACCCTTCCCCCCCTCCTTGGCCTATATCAGACGAACCACAAGGACCATGAGGTCCTTGGTTCACTCTTTTTGCTAGTCACCCACTCTTTGTCCCAAAAATATCTTAAACCCTAGAACCTTTCCCTATATAAACACCACTTTAATTTTCTCACTTTTATTAAAAATTATCTATCCAAATGCAGAATTTTTAGGTCATTCATCACAATACTAGCCTCAACAAAAACTCACACATCTCTCCATCTCTTTCTCTTGGGTCTCGGCAAGAAAACAACACCAACAACATTCCATAGTTTTGATTTTGTTCAAGATCCATCAATTTTAATCTTATTCCTAACCATATCTAAGGATGTTCCAAAGGTTTGATCATAGTTTTTCAAGGTGTTTCTTCAAGATCTACAAATTAGGGTTTGGTTATTATTTATGGTTTTTATAGATCTATTATTTTGAGGTATAGATCTTGTGATTTCTCTACTTGTTCTTCATTCTTGTAAGTGCCTTGAATATTTTCTTGTGATTTACTTATATTCTTTCATATATGTTCAAGATCCATTCATCTATATGTTGTGTTTTCATTTTTGAAAGATTATAAAACAAGATATTTTTATAAATAATGATGCTACTTTATTTCACTAGTTCAATATTATGTTCTTGGTGAGATGAGAGTTGAATGAGTGTTGCAATAATAGAAATGAAGGGATTAGGTTAGATTTAGGTGTGGTTTTGTTGTTGATTATTTGTGAATGGAGATTAGTGTTGGATCGTTTACTGAATGGATCTTTAACCTTTAGCTTGTAAAGGGTTTGTTACTCTAGATAAATCTAAAGCAATAATGGTGAAACAATGACTAAACACTATTGATTATGCGAAAACTAATCAATAATGCTAAGAAGAACAGTATTAAGAATCACAAAAGAACTTTATGTTATAACTTGAATATGCCTAGGTTACAGATTACAAAAGAATGATTGCTAATCGACCTCTATTGATCTGTTTAGAACTATATCTACTAACTATGCATAGTGTTCCTTTTATAGACTATGGAAACCCTTATGGGCTTTACAAAACGTGTACAAAGATCATGCATATCCTTTCCTGAGATATCTCATGCATATCTCATAAACGGTACTAACTATTTTATACTAACGGTACTAACTATCTGATCAGTACTAACATTTTGTACTGCTAGTACAAATTACAACTAGTGGTACTAACTAATATAACTAACGGCACCAAGTCAGGAATTCATAATTCCCAACAATCCTCCCCTAAACATGATTGTTGAACTTGTTTAACTTCATGTTTGTTTAGTATAAACATCTTGTAGACCAGGAGGATGTATCCAAACACTTTTATTCTTCAAATCTCCATTTTGATGAACTTGATCAGTATCAACTATAAACCTTGATTTCTCTTAAAGCTTCCCTTCTTTTTCAGCAATAATAGGAAAATCCCAAACTAAGTTGGCTTTGTATTTTTGCAAACTACCAGCATTAACGGATTTGATTCTTTTACCAGTAGTCGTTTGCTCTAGGATAGCCTAATTTTCATTGTAAACACTAAGGTGAATCGATAATCCTTATAGTTTTTGCGTAAACTATCAACTAATCAATGGATTTATTTTTGTCTTTACCAAAAGTCGTTTGCTTTTAGACTAGTCAATGCTTCATTGATATAACATGGTGCATTGATAACCAGATTGTTTTTAGCAAACTATCAGCTATCAACAGATTTGATTAGTCTTTACCAGAAACTGTTTGGTCCTAGACTAGCCAACACTTCACTGTGTAAGAAGGTGGAGTGAGAACCATATTAATTTTTTGATAAATTGTCAACCATAAACGGATTTAAGAAGTCTTTACCATAAGCCGTTTGCTTATGGACTAGCAGTTCTTATGTTTGTTAAACATGGTGAACTGATGACCATTTGTTGTGTGGTTTTGAAACCAACACTCAAAGATCCTTCTTACTTCCATCTTTGGCCTCCAAACATATCATTGTTGTTCAATAAATATGAAATATCAAATACAATTATCATCATCAGATACAAAGTCATTTAGATCTATCATCCTCTCAGTGTGTTTTTAGTAAGAGGATGTATTTTTTTCTCTGCTAGCATACTGATCTCAGTACCTCTTCTTGTCTCAAGAACATGAAACTCACAGTTTTCATAGACTATCCAGCTGTAGAATTTTCCATTTCTGATTCTTCCGTGTTTCATCATCTTCGTTTGAACTCAAACATATCCCTTAAATCACCCCCATAGAAGTAGATCATTCCTTCTGGTGGTGTTGTTTCAAACTTTTCATTACTTAGACTATGGTATCTTAACCAATCATCCTATCAAAAAATTTAATCATCTTATAAAAGGTCTTGATCCACCTTGAACTTCCATCGGCTTTAAAAACTCTGTAGTAAATCAACTCTCTTCCAAAATGACCATAATCATAAAATTTTGATTCTCAGTTGATGATAGGATACCTAGTGCCCAGAACTTCTTAAAAAAAAATTTCATCTGTTTTTTCTCTTCATGAACTATCTTTAGAAGGTTCTTAGTTGATTCTCTCTTCATGATCAGAATCAGTCTTTTGACCTTTTAGACACTCTTTGGACTTTCATCTTACGTCTCCTTCCTGATCTTTTCCAGAATATTCTCCCTTAGGTTCTTCAATTTTAGCTTTAACCTAGTACTTTCAGGTTTCTTCAGAAACTCTTATTTATCATACCAGTGCCTTTCTTTTTTAACGTTCATCTTTTCAATTAATTTTTCATCTTAGCAAAAAACCAATTGAATGAAATTTTCATTTGCCTTTTTACCTTTTCATACAGATCTGTTTTTCTTCAATAATTCTTTTTGTTCAGTGGAGCCATGTCTGTATCTACTACATACTTTCAAAGTATGTCATCATTTGGTTTCTCAGCTGATTTCTTATAGGAAGCTTGTTTATGATAACCTTAGATCTTTGTTGTGCAAAGAAAATTCTTCTTTGTGCATCAATTGGGGTATCATGAAGATACTTGGCTATTTGCTCTATGGTAAACTTTTCTCTTCTTCTTCTTGACGTTCTCAGCATGAATTTTGTCTGCATTAAGGTCATCTGCTTGATAAAGTATACATTATGAATGCATCTTTAGTAGTCTTCTCCTCAGCATCCTTCTTCTTCTCCTCTTCTGCTTCCCATTCCTCTTGAACCATATGGCTATCTCCTTATTCATTAGCAAGATTAAAAACTTCTTTTCAGCTTCTTTTCACCTTCTAATTCAGATTGATTCAGCTTTTTCCTCTAAGAAACTTCTTGCTTTGTCTTTAGGATCATCTTTGGAAGTTGGCTCTCAAAAGTTAAGATTGACCTTTCAGTTGGTTAGTTCTTGGTCTATCTAGTATCTTTAATAATCAACTCCTTTTTGCTTATGTCTTATTTTGGCTCATGGTCAAGAAATTGAGCAATAGTTGTATTCTCTGAAAACAGTTGTAGAGCAGCACTTTCATCTGAATTTCTATCTTTTGGCTTAGCAGTACCTTCATTTGGCTTAGCGATTACGTCATTTTGGCTTGTCGGTAATAACTTTTAGGCTTGTCGGTATAACTTTTAGTTGTCGGTACTAACTTGATCTTCAGTACTTACTCTTGTTTCTTCACTGTCCTGTACTATCCCTCAGCATGAGCATCCTCAGTATCTATGTTAATCCATTGCATCAGTCGAGATCATCAAAAGCTGGATCTTTATGCACAGTTGGTTCAGATTTGAAAGTTTTCCTCCCATGTTTGGATACAGACTCCACCTTTTTCTTCCTTGCCAATTTTTTCTTCATTGAGAGACTTTTTATCCAAGCTTTGTGATGGTTGATAACAGGTCATGCTTCTCTTTAGAAGGATTGATTGAGCCTGTTCAAATCTTTATATTGCAGCTTGAGTTGTGACCTGTTTACACAAGGAACACCAAAATATTTACAACTTTGGGGTGTCATGGTCATTTCAAGTCCTGAATTGGGAAATCTACTCACTGGATGACTGAAACCTACTATGATTCCCAGAGCCTTTTGGAATGGAATCAGGAATTGGGTTAGAAGAAGAAGGTCTAAGGAATGGGTCAGGCTGTGGCTCAAACTAGTCTTTACTTGGGTGAGTGGGAGAAGGTGTGGGTTGGGTTTCAGATGGTCATTCTGAAACTGCACCTTCATCCTTTTTTTTTTTCTGTTGGTTGAGCCTACATAGAAGAATAAAGGGTCACATTCCCAGAAATTTTTTTACCCTTTTTTACCATAAAAGAGAAAACCTTAGTAGTCAAAGTATTAATAGGAACGGTGGTCTAAGGGGTCAGGAATTCTTGAGTTGGTTAGTAAAAACATATTAGAATAAACCTTGGGTACTGACAAACTTCTTCTTTGACCATACAAATGCATCATTCATACCATCAAAAATTAGTTTTGAAAAGTTATAAACTTGATTAGTGGCCAAATATATGACAGCAGTTTCAATATTAGTAGGTATTTGATCCCAAGATGTGCTTTTTGAGCTTAAACAGTGGATGATGGTATGAAACAAAAATTTACATTAAGGAGAGAAGAGTCCTTTATTAAAAGAAAGTGTATTCAAATCTCTATACCCCTTATTGAAATGGTATCAAATATAGCATGTTTGGTACACATCAATCACTGCAGCATCATTAATTGAAGATCACTTCTAATTGATGCTTCTGAGATTGAGACAGGCTTGCCAGTAACTGTGGCAGTAATATACCTAACATTCTTGATTGTTTTAGATTTAGCAGTCATCCAAAACTGTTCAACAAAACGTTGGTAGCGAAACAAGACTTCTGTGAAGAGCATAGTGAATTGAGCTGTGGTGTAAGGATGGTCTATGATCTCATGAAATTTAGCATTCCATCAGTCTTTTTTGAAGGCGACATGTTGTGCTTAGGACAGGTTTCAAGAGCTGCCTTAGTCGGATGAAATGATGTCGTCGGTGATGAAATGTTTAGAATGTAAACGAAGAGCGATTAAGAGATATTAGGTGAAGAAAGTGTGCAATTGAGATGGGTTTATATAGGTTGAGCAAACCCAAGATCAAAGAAACGGTGTAATTTACACTTTAGACCCCTAGCGGTATTTTCTCCAACGGCTATTCAGCGGTACAAACTTTGCCCAACGGTACCAACTTTAAGCCTGGCGGTACTAACTTTTTGGTTACCAAAATTAACCAAAACTAGCAGCACTAACTAACTTAGTACCATATGAAGAGCCCTCAAAAACAAACCAAACTGCATTACATAGCTTTGCACTCAATTCAAACACCATAATCATCTGTAGATATCTTCGAGCAGTACTAAGTAAGCCTAGCGGTATTAATTCTGGTAACTAGCTGTATAAGTTTCAGCCACATAATATTGAACTAAGCTTTTGTACCACCATTTAACTTGAATCCTTATGCCTAGAGTATAGTGACCCTAACTGAGCACTTAGCATCTCTTATCTTGTGAATTCATCTACAATTATGTACTGAACAAATATAGATTGCTCCCGTTAAATTTGTGGTTACAAATTTATCATCCAATGCATAACCACCAAATAGTTAAATCTTGTGAATCAAATCCTTTGGTGTGATAGGTCTTGCAACATTAGAGTCCTATGTGAATCATTGATAACTTCGTATCAGGATTTTCTATAGCAACTTGTTAAAATGAAATCGAATTTTGATATGCTTGGTCTTTGATATGAGCCAAACAAGTATTCGTTGTTAACACTTTTAGTGCTCTCCATTATCCATATCGATTCCCCCCTCCTGGTGTCATGAAATTAAAACATTACCCTATCTGATCTTGATCCATAGTACTTGACCACATTAGTAGCAGCTCGCAACATATTATGCATTAGTTGTTAGAAATTGGCGAAATAGTCTGCTTCTTCGCATTTGCCAAAGTGATCAATTTCTACCAGAAATGACCAGCCACTGTTGTTGATTTTGTCAAGGCTGGCTACGTCGCATAGTCACTGTCATGAGAAAGCTTTAGTTCCATAGTTGAATCCCTAGAGATCCCATACAAACCTATTTGGGTTGATGTTTGAGGTACCTAAAAATCCTTTTTACTGCATTTAAATGTGAAGCTTTTGGAGTGACTTGAAATCTAGCACATGCACAAATACAATATGATGTTGGTCTTGATGCAGTGACAAATACATCAGGAACCATCATAAGATCTGTAGAACATGTTACATCTACATCTTCACTATCTTCATCCTTGACCAGTGGCTTATTAGACTCAATCGGAGTAGTAGTTGTTCTGATGGATCAAAAATCAAACTTCTTAAGGATGTCAGCTACATACTTGTCCTGACTAATAAAGATTCCATCAGGTTGTTGCTTCACTTAAAGTCCCAATAAGAAAGTGAGTTTACCCATGGAGCTCAATTGGAATCTTTTGTGCATACAGTCTTCAAACTCTGTACACATATACTTCTTTGTAGAGCCAAAAATAATGTCATCCACATACACTTGGACTAACATAATGTCACTCTTATTCTTCTTGATAAACAATGTTTTGTCTATGATACCTCTCCTGAAACCATTTTCCATCGAAAAAGACGAAAGTGTTCATTACCATGCTTGAGGGGCTAGATGAAGACATAAAGAGCGATTGATCACCTTATAGGACTTTGTTTGGATGTGCAGGATCACAAAAGCTGGCTTTGATTGGACTTACACTCTTCTTAAATAGTGCATAGAGAAATGCAACTTTTAAACATCATATGGTAGGATAGTAAATCATAATGTACTGATGCATAGGTAAAAATAACTGATTGCATCTTATCCTGGCAGACAGGTGCAAAAAACATAATCATAATCTTTTCCTTTCTCCTGTCTAACTTGTGCTACAAGCCTGGCTTTATTTTCACAACAATACTCTATCTCATCCCTTTTATTCTGGAGACCACTTTGTACAATTGCTTTTTCCTAGTGGCAATCACAAGTATCCAAACCATTTTTCATTTGAACTGCAGTAATTTCTCTTGCATTGCTTCAACCCAGGTTTCATCTTGTAAGGCTTGTGATATATTCTTAGGTTCTTCTTGGGAGAGAAAGCATGTTAACAAACAGTTCTGATGATCTTTGTGATTGTATATTATTGTTTGGAGAAGTAGCTCACCAATGATTGTTTATGTGAAGAAGCCTTTTGAATCTTTCCTCTTGTTTGAACTGCTAACTTAGGATCTCTTAGAATTTGATCTTTTGGATAATCCTTATGAATTCTGAGTGTGGGAATAGGACTGACATTAATGGTGTCATCCATATTGTTGTAAATCGCCACTTACACCTACATTTTAATGTTCATAGCTCATTGTATATGCACATCATTTGAAAATGCATCAAGAATCATCTTATAAATAGACTATTTAGGATCAAATGGTAAATCAACCCTCTAGGGTGAGTAGGATGCATAAATAGGTATTTTTCCTCCAACGAGAGACAAATGATGATTTCCCAGCATTTGCACTGTGGGAGTACTAGCATGCATACACATATGGCGTGGTAGCAGTACTAACAGATGACCTACCAGTACTAAGTTTGTTAATATGGTAGCCCGAGCATACTCTTTTGCGAATTGCACTATTCCTCTTCTTTTCTTTTCAAAGCTTGTTTGTTGAATCATCCAGAGATTGTAGCGCATCGACTTCTTGAGCACTCATTTTCTCAAGTTTCATCATGCAAGAATTGTTTCTTCTACTTATTGATGTTGTCATTCTTTGTCAGCAACATCTTTTTGAATCTTTGTATACTTCAGTGTCTTTAGGGGAGAACTTTCAAAAGGTTTTTCATGTGTAGCTAAAGTAATATCTTCTACTGGAATCCTTGTCCTATGAGGGTGTAGTGGAAGCAGTATGTATTCCTGAGTAGGTCCTTTATCTTTTCTTGATGAACCTGCAACATAAGAATCTTGTGTACCTGCATCCACATTAACCTGATTTTCTACACTAACCGAATATTGTTCATTGTATTGGTTAAATATAAAAATTCCCCCACAAAAAGGATGCAAACAGCGAATTAGGACAATTCAGCCACATTTGGTTGATCTTCAAGAAAATCAATGTGCAGATTCTCTTCTACCCTTTTGGTCCTTTTGTTGTATACTCTAAAGGCTTTACTACTGGTAGAGTATTAAGCAATTAACCTTCATAGATTATCCCATTATTTGCCCAAGGAGTCTAGTGTTTAAAGGGTCAAAGGGCACCAAAAGGTCTCATAAAACTATTACTAAGGTGATCTACCTTTGTCAATTGTTTATAGGTGTCTATTTTGAGGTTTGGTCACTAATACCCTATTCAATACATAGCAGGCAGTATTTACTGCCTCTGCCCAAAATAGGATAGGTAAAAGTGAGTCTGCTAACATAGTTCTAGCTGCCTCAATTAGGGTCCTATTTTTCCTTTCTGCAACACCATTTTGTTATGGAGTTCTAGCCACACTAAACCCTTTTTATCTTTCTTAGCACAGAATTCATTCATAGCATGGTTTCTTTAAACTTGGTCCCATTATCACATCCTAATGATTTTCTAACTTATGATTCATTGATTTCTAAGCCTTGATAAATTTACAAAGGATTTCGATGTTCCATCTTGGTAGCTAAGAAAATATATCTAAATATGCTGAAAATAATCGGTCAAACTAAACAGTACCTTGTCATTTTAATACTTTCTATAGAGACAAGTCCAATTAATGTCCATATGAAAGTTATTCTAGGGGCTGTTTGATGATTCTTTCTTCTTTTAACTTGGCCTTACAGGAGGCCTTATATTGCTTTACGCATTCTTGCAGGCAAACACAGTTGTGATCATTAAAAAACTTTGAGGTATGCTCTATATAGGTGAGCACTTTACACAGTTTGTTTATTTTTTTGAAATTCACTTGTCCTAATATCGGGCCATAAATTTAGGATCATTTGCTGTTGCATTTGCATATAAATAAGTTATACTCCAGAGGGACATTGTTCTTTAAGTCAAAGTGTACACATCATCCTTTTAGGAGCTCTTAAGTACAAACTTGATTTCATCAAGAGGCTTAAAGCTAGGAGACAGGATAAGGCATTCAGTCTTAGTAAAAGAACAATATTTTTCTTGTCACACATTCTGTAAGAAGAGAAAAGGTTAAACTTAAGTTCATCTACAAATATACATAATCAAAAGTCTAAATGCAGTTCTGATTTTACATTCCCATATTTTACTCCTTGTTGGTCACTTCCCAAAAGCACAAAGCCCTCCATTTGTATATTCTTCATAGTCTGTAGATAGCTTGTGGCGAGTCATTATGGCTAGTGCAACCACTATCCACACTGCATGATCCTGTAACAGTCTTGGATTGCCCCTGCACATAAAGTAAGAGAATTCGTATCCCTTTGGTAACATTCTCAATCCTTCTTGAGGCATGAAAGATCCACTGTATTTTGACCAATGATCCAAGTAATTTCCATTAGGCCTCCATATCCACTTTGACTTTTTAAGGTTAGTGTCCATAGCTTACACATTTCCTGTATTAATATTGCTCTTGTCCAGCATAGTCAAATTTTGAACCCAAAAGTTTTAACATCTTGTTTTAAGTTTTTGGGTCTAAAAGCTGGTTTTGTGTAGTAAGACCTCTTGTCATTGGTGAATATGAGGCTCTTGGTCTTACTATGTCATTCTTGGGTAAATTGGTCTAATAGACTATAGTTTGTGTTTGTTTTTGCGGTCAAATGCTCTAGCAGTACTACTAGGCAAGAGTACTAACGACTAGCATCACTAACAGGCTATCAGTGTCTAACAGTTTGTACTGCTCTTTTCTCATTTGGCCTAACAGGATTAACCAAACCTGTTCTGGTTAGTACTCCTGATGGGACAAAAGTCCTTCTTGCTTGAGGGTAGTTCAATTTATTTGAAATTTTTGATTGATTAACCTTTTAGATATCCCATACTGGTTCGACCCCACAATTTGACCAGTATTGACCAGTTTTTCTGCTTAGGTTCTGGGCTCTTTTTGTCATAAAATCACCAATATTGACAAAATTGGTCAGTGCTCTCTACATACAACAGCAAGCTTTTATTATTCTTTAAATCACCAATCCTGCTTTCGGTAGGAGTTTGACCATTTTTAATCAACTTGAGGTTGTAGCTGTTTGAGTTTCATAGTCTTAATAAGACTAACTTTGACACATCATTCTCATCATCTGTTCCAATCCTCAATGATGGACTTGTATCATTGTTTATGTGGTGTAGGACACATCTGAATTCATGGACAGTCCTTAGGCTTTTTCATCATTTATTATTTTGTATTACCTACGTCTCACGAGTTTTAGATTACTTGTAATGCAGCATTAAGATGTCATAACGTGTAGAAAAATTTTGGGTTTGTGGACCCAAAAATTATGTCATCGACGTAAATTTTCACAAGTAGAATGTCCTCCCGTTTATTATGTGAATTTAGAGTCGGGTCAATGAATACTTGTAAAAACTTTTGGATATCAGAATTTGAGAAGTTTATCATACCAGGCTTCGGGGCTTGATTTATTCCATATAGAGTTTCCTTAGAAGGTAAACTTTTCTGGGTGATCAGATAAGTACGCTCGGTTGTGCAATATAAACTCCTCTTCAATGGTTCATTAATAAATGATGTTTTTACGTTCCATTGATAGGATTGAAAAGACTTGTGTGTAGCATAGCGATAAAAATTCGAAACAGCTTCCAGCGAGAAACTAGAGCAAATGATTTCTTCGAAAGCTATACCTATTCCTGAGCATAATCCTTTAGCTACAAGTCGTGCTTGTTGCGAATTACGTTTGTCTCATCCTTTTTGTTTTTCCATAACACTTTAGCTTGATTCTGTTCTTGCATAGGGTTTTGGCAACGAGTTCCCAGACTTGGTAGTTTTAAATGATGCGCTCTTCCTGTTTTGCTTTTAATCCATGCAGATTCAGCATTCCTCCTTATTAGTTTTTGGTTAACTATACTCCAATGAGTGGAACATAAACATTTCATGGATACAGTTGCATAGTTGTCTTCTTATTTGCATGGCTCTGGATGAATTTCCACGAACTAGTTAACAGGGTGATCTTTTGTACATTGGGAATTCGGAATCTTGTGGTTGATTAAAGGTATGCAGGCTGTTAGGAACGTTTGGTTATTAATGAAGAAACACCTTGTTGAATATCATTATTCTTATGTTAATTCCGCTATACATACTCTATCTTTAATGTTATTGTTAATCCTAGATATAAGATCTAAACAATATGAGCTTACAATGATTCTTTAATCTTAACAAAGGTTGTGTGTCTTGTTGAGTAAAATTGTCGGTGGGAGAAGAAGACTTGTTGACACAAGAAGTACCCATATTGAAAAATTCATCGTATAGGGGACCAAAAAGAAGATCCAACTCTTGTTGTGATGGATATGTTGTATCTGCTGAAGGAGAAACATTTTGTAGTTGGGGGACGGGGCCAAAGTTGTCATAATCTGATGCCTTTTGTCATTGTGGAATGAGACCTGAAGTGTCATTAGCAACAGACCTCTCAGACGTCTCTTTGATCTCATCAAATCTGAGATGTATGGATTCAACTATTAATCTTGTTCTCTTGTTGTAAACACGATATCCCTTAGACTGAGTGGAGTATCCTACCAAAATGCACGAATCCTCTTTTTCTTTTATCTTATCAAGATTTTCACCATCTCTGGTTAGGTAACAAGTACAACCAAAGATGTAAAGGTGTTTGATTGAAGGTTTCCTATCATTGATGATGTGATATGCCGTTTTCTTATGTGACGGGATAATGATAGATCTGTTTGAGTATAGCATGTGGTTGCAATTGCTTCAGCCCAAAAGAACAAAGGAAGTTTAGAAGATGAAAGCATCGTTCGAGCAGCCTCAACCAGAGTGCGGTTTCATCTTTCGACAATGCCGTTCTGTTCAGGTGTTTGAGAAGTAGAAGTTCGATGCTCAATTCCTTCTTCTTTAAAGAATGCATTGAGTGTCTTGTTTAAGAACTCAGTGCCTCTGTCAGTTCGAACATATATTACTAGGGCTTGAAGATTTCTTTGGATCATCGTGAGAAAATCTTTTTAAAACTTCTGGTGTTTCATCCTTGGATCGTAAAAAGAGAGTCCAAGTATATCTGGAGTAGTCGTCTATAATTACCAAAATATATTTCTTCCCATTTATGCTAGCAACCCGCATTGGACCACATAAGTACATATGAAGCAAATTTAACCGTCCTTTTGAACTTGGAACAGCCTTTGTCTTGAATGAACTTCTTTTTGCTTTACTTACTTCACAAGAGGGACATAGTTGATCCTTAACGTATTTCAACTTTGGTAAACCAATCATGGCATCCTTCTTTGAAAGCAAGTTGATGTAGTCGAAGTTAAGATGAGAAAGTCTTCGATGCCATAACCATACTTGAGTTGGTAAGGCTTTAGCCATGAGACAGATTGGAGTTGATGAAGTTGTTTCTTGAAAAGAAATTGTATAGAGATCTGATCCACGATTACTGACGAGTAAATCATTTCCCTGAAGATCTCTAACGAAACATGAGGATTTCTGGGAAGCAACCTCCGAATCACATCACAAAATTGACCAACTAAGAAGAGATTGTGATTGAGACCTTCGACGTAATAAGACCTGTTGATCGTTATATTTCCTTGAACCAAATCTCCATAACCAAAAATTGGAGCAAATTCATCATTGCCAAAACGAACGATACTCAGATATTTTTCAATAAAATTGCACAGTAGCATTAGATTGCCCGTCATATGCTTTGTTAATCTAGATTCAATAATGAATAGGATAAGTTAAACAATTTGCAAGAGAATTAGAGGACGATGGAATACTTGACAACTTGGATCCTAAAGTATTTGTGATTTTCAAGACATTAGTTATCCTAGATGCATTATCTATAGCAAAACTAACTCTCTTTTCTACATTTTCATTCCTAACTTTAAGCAACCATTTCATTTTTAGCTTAGGAACCCATTTATATCCTGATGGGCATTGTTGTTCTATCCACCGTTTCCATGCCTTACTAGTTTTCTCATACAACATCCTATAGTAACTCTTGGAATTCTGGATAGTGGAGTCTGATACAACTATTTTCTTAGTGGGTGTTGCAATGGATTTGTTCACTTAACTTTTGGGTTTTATAGTACTAATAGGCACTACGTTAGGCTTCTTAGTTCTAGCATTCACGTCATTCAAGAATTTAGAAACACAAACATCGTGATTCGAATTAAACACACATTTTCCACAAGTAGCATAAACATCATTAACATTCGAAGTTTTGGTTTTTAAACTGTCATTACACGTAGTTACAGACTTTGTTTTATTAGAAATACTAGAAATCCTAGGGTGGTCTTCTACTTCAATCTTCTTATCCTTCACTTGACTATTGTTTGGCACGACCTTATCTTTCATTTGATTGCTCCTATGCAGTGGTCTGCTAACATTAGTTTTATGAGTTACGCCTACAGATGTAGACACGCGAGGATTAGTATTCATATAAGTCTGAGGCAACTATGGTGCTCTAGTTTGTGTTGTCCTAGTGTCAATTCGATACATACTCGGTTTAATCACATTGGTGTTTCTTGCAGCTTGCCTTGCTGTTTGAGGCAAATTATGCGTAGTGACTGGTTTTGATAAACCATCTGACACATTAGTTTTTGGAACCGACTTTATCTTTGAAATTTTTTTTCTCTCAAGAGAGTCTAAAAAAGGAGCCGGTTTCCCAAAAACTGATGGTTTTGGAATCCTTTGAGCATTTGGTTGTCGAACAACAGATGGTTTATCAAACTTAGTTTCCACAGATTTTCCTTTGCATTTTTTAATGAGTTTCTTTAACTCACATATGGCAATGTTCTTGTCTTGCAGTTGAGCTTTCAAATCTTGTGTTTTAAAATATTGTTCACGTTCTTTTTGAAATACACTTGACGCTTTTTCTTTGCAATCTGTGTCATTTTTCATTTGTTCTTGATATTGTTGTAAAGCGAGTTTAAGAGAAATCGAGTGTTTTTCTAATTTAGCAAAACTTCGTAAAAGCCTAGTATAAACTTCTTTACTAACAAAATCAGTTTGTTTCGAAAGCTTTTGTGCAAGACATTCACATTCTTTGACTTTATGAAGATATAAGCATTGCAATTCAGTATGCGTATCTAAATCAGATAACGAATGCAAATAAGAACACATAACGTCATTAGACACACATTCTTGCAAGAGCATATCATACATGTTTTAAAATTCTGCTTTATCAGATTCAAGTTTGTCAACTTCTTTTTCAAAGGATTCAACATTGCTTAAGTTCATGAATAAATACGAAACTATCATTCTGTGTCTTTAGGGCAAGAGGCATCAAACATGTCTTAATTAGGATTTCCATATCATGATTTCCATATCATGAGCAGTTGGTGCCCGAAAATGATCCTTTGAATGTTTTACCCAGGCTTGATCTACAAGTTCTCTAAAATGATTAATGTTGTTCTTCATGACATTATATGCTTGTCTACTTTTGCTTATTGATTTGGAAACTGGTAAGAAATTGATGTTTTTGAAAATATTTGGTTTAGTTTTCACAAAAGATTTTCTCCACATTTTCTTCCTTACTTCATTTGCATGTGCCAACTATACATGATATTCATGTGTCGAGGGTTTGAAAATTTCATAAAGACTAATTAGTTTTGTGTAGTCATAAGGTCGCACTAAGTCTTTATTCAATTTTGATCGACTCTCTCTTTCAAGAGTCAGAGTCTCTTCCCTATCGGGGACGACTCTGTTTGCATGATCAGATTGGTCATGTGAGATCTCATACAAACATGGTTTCTCAGACTGAGCCTTTTTGAGGTATATTAGATTTGCAAAGGTAGGTCTACCATTGAATGTTGCACCGTTGGGTGCTAAAATATGAATGGTTTGGATTGATTGATTTATTTTGTAAACAATTTCATTAAAAAAAACTTTAATTGCTTTTCCATTGAAATCATTTTGTCAATGTCTTTTTCTTCCTTAAGTTTCAAATCCGTTATTACCTTTGTTTTCTCTTTGACAAGACCTTCGTAATGAGACTTTGTTAAAAGACTCTGTTTGCCTAACTCATCGTGTTTTTCTTGGACAATTGATATTTCGTAGGCTTTAAGTTTTAAACCTTCTTTTATGTTAATGTCTTTTTGAGCTAATAGTCCTAGAGTTTCATTTAACTTATGTTTAATTTTCTCATAGTCAACTGTACGGTCATTTAAGGTCTTGTATCTTTCAAACTTAGTCTGTTTATTTTGAAGTGCAACTAGACAACTATCCCTAATACTATTAGACTCCCCCAGAGTTCTACTAGTTTCCGCAAGAAAAGATTTGCACTCAGTCAATTCATGAGCAAGTGTTGTGTTTGCTTTCTTTAATTGCTTTTGAATCTTTTTATTTTCATCGACATCAAGTTTTAAATTTGCAATTAAATTAGCAAGCTCAACACGCTCATCATCACAATCTATAGCATTTTGGTCAGTCTGAATATCATTATCACACATATCCGATGAATCGGGAATGACATTACTATCAACCTTTTCCACTACACATGTGTTACTAATAGATTCAGGTTGCTCAGAATGTTGTCTCTCATTGGTAAACACATTATATCCAACATCGTATTGTACCTATTCTATTGGCTCAGAATCAGTTCCTGGGTCTGCTGTAGGAACCTCTTGGATCTTTTCCATATAGTTGTAATGTGCTTCCAATTCTTGTTCATCAATCTCTTCATCCGTGTCTGCTAGCTAATCAGATTGTTTTACTTGTAGTTGAACACCTTTCTCAGCTTGTTTGCATAGCAACATCTTTTCCTTGTGATACGTGGAGTCATTAACCCTTTTTGGCTTCCTGTATTCCTTAGCAAAATGACCAAATTCCTTGCAGCTGAAACACTGTATCCCAGTCTACTGCACAACATGACTGCATATAGTTTCCCTAGCCTCAGCAACAATCATTGTCCTCTAATTCCTAAACTGTCCAAACTAATTGTCATTCTTGTATCTTGGAGTAGTATCCACATTCTTGTTTTTGGTGTTTGAGGAAGTTCTGACGTTGTTGGTAGGTTTGTAGAGCTTCTTGAAATACTTTGCAATGAGTGCCAATTTTTTTGCATTTCCTTATCCTTCTGAGCTTGTTCAGGATCATTGTCTTCTTAAGAAGCTGGCTTAGATGGAGGTGAGATTGGTTTGGCGATCTCTTTGCCTTTGTGTCTGGTAGTTGCATGAGATCTTGTTAGAAGTGAGGCTTTTGATGTTGGTGCATATGATTTATGAGACTTTGGTGCTTGATAATAAGGATCTTGATGTGGTTGAGCAGCAGCAGCAAGTGCTAATGGGTTAGCATTCTTGGCTATTCTTTCAGCACGGATTTCATTAACTTCCTTTTGATATTGTTTTAGAATGTCAAAGAGCTTGTGATATGATACTTCATCCAATTTGTCTTGTTGCTTGACAATTGTTACAAACCTTGACCATTTTGGTTGAAGTTGTTGAAGAAATTGAACACTGAATTGCATCGTAGCAACTGTCAAGTTGTTTCTTATCATTTCATTCCTCATCTTGTAAAACCTAGTGTAGTATGACTCCATTGTTTCTCCATCGTGAGAGGTGAATTTTCCAAATTCCCAAAATAAGTTAGTCTTGACATCTTGAATGTTGAGGGATTCACCTTGTTGTAGCCTTTTAATAGCTTCCCACATTTCATGAGCTATTTTGTAAGCATCAACCGTTGAGTATATTTCATCTCCAATTCTAGTCAATAGCAAATGAATTACTTCCTTTTCTGATTCAAAATGAGTTTTGTTTTCAGGAGACATATTCAGAATTGTCTCAACTGTTGTTCGTTCAGGAACTGCTGGAGAATTTTCCGTTGCAGGTACAGCTGGAATTATGACAGTGGAAGAAGTGTAAGGACCTTCGAGAATGCATTTCCTTAAGGCATCACCATTTGGTCTTGTATCGATGTATCTTAAGAAACGTGATTTCCATTGTGCATATCTTCCCGTTGCAAGCATTAGTGGACGATCCCTTAAACCAGCTGCCATGGTGTTGTTATGCATTTGACTGTCGGTTGTGGAAGTTACAATTGGAGTAGTCATGATGAATGATTGTTGAATTATGAAGTGAAAATGATTGAAGGGTCTTAAGTAGATGTGTTGTGATTGAAGTTGTGGTAAAATGAATACAATTAACGTCCACTGGATTTTACAAGTCTATGATTGAAACCAAGAAAAGAATTGAGCCTTTTGCGGGATTTTACAAAATCAATAGAAAAACTGTGAATGTAAATTGATTGAGATTAAGGTTTATTTGAGTTGAATTAATTGTCTTTTAAGTCCTTGCTTTTGATTGTGGTACTTGGTTTGTGAAGGTATTGTAAACCGCTATCTTGTGAAGAATGACAAACCGCTACGTTTACAATATCAAACCGCTACGAAAAAATTTATCAAATCGCTACCATATGAAATGGGCAAACCGCTACCTGTTTAAATTGGTAAACCGCTACTAAACACATATGACAAACCGCTGTCTTGTGCAATAGCAACCCGCTGGCACCAGTTTTACTCAAATCGATATTAACCACAAATAACAAACCGCTACCAAGGATTAATTCAGGCAGAGTAACGTTTAAGTGAGACCATGAAATAATCAAACCGCCATCAAACCTGTACTAAACCGCTGGCTAGTTTGTGTAGTAAACCGCTGCTCATAAAATGAGCAAACCGCCACCCATTTCGGTCAAACCTTTGCGATAATAAGTTAAAAGAAAGTATGTTTTGGACCACTTTATCAAACCGTTGCTCATACTATATTTTTTTTTCTTGCACAAGTTCAACAAAAAAAAATACGTCCCTTTCAGATCCAAACCGCCACAATAAAATATGATTTTAAACACAAACTGCCACCAAGAATATTAAGCTCGAAATAAGCAAAGTAATCTAAATAAGCTGCTCAAATGCTCAAATAAGCTCTAAAGGTTTTAAACTAAGTGCGTAGGAGAGTATTAAACACAAAAGAATACGTTTTTCTTTTTGAATCTTCAAAAATAAAGCAACCCGCCACTTAGAAACTAAAAATAAGCCGAACCTTTTAAGCTTAAAAATCTAACTAAAAGCTTATTTAACACATGAAATGGTAACTACATAACATGTTTAACAAGTATAACAAGGATAGTAGAGGATTAACAAACCAATAAGCCACAAGCTTTTAAAGCCGTAGGCTTTTGTTCACCAAGTAAGCCATGAATTTGAGCTTATTAACCACAAAACAATCACGAATCCACCTGAGGCTCTTGATACCAAATTTTGGTAAACTGTAATCACTTCACTTCATACTTGGATACACGAAATCAAGAGGAAAAGAGAAGGAAGATATGAAGAAGTTTAGAGAGAAGTTAGAGAGAGAAATGGAAGATTGTAATATTAGCTTACTAAGAGAATAAATAATCAACATCCTTTTTCATGGTGGAAAAAGGTTTATATACCCATACACAATACTAAGGGCGTGTAGGGCTTTGACACAGACCAGGCTTGGGATTTGCTGGGCTTAACCCCACAACACATATAATATTAGCTTACTAAACGTGCCCGGTTTCTTTTCAATCCTATTACAACGTTACATAATTGAATAATCGAGACCTAATATTCTTAATGAACGAACTTCCTTGTTCGACTCAATATTTTGAGGCTAACATTGGGACTTCACTCAAGTATGTACTTGAGGTTGAAGATCATCATGACACTTTTCATCAATGCATTTTTGACTTCTCTATTGTGTATCTTGTGTTATGATTGATCATTCTTCATCGCATACCCGTGTTTTCGCCTATGTTGGGGTGTGACAATCACCAAGTGTGATTATGATTTCACTCCTAAGTTTATGAAACTACGACGTAGACTTATATGTATGCCACTTTATTCAAGGCATAATAAGAGTTCATGAGTATGTAGTTGTTAGCCTTGTAGACACCAATCAAATCATGCTCCCATATGGTATAACATTCGTTAGTCCAGTACCGCTAAAAACTAGTGAGAGCTACTCACCTGAACATGGATTGTTAATCCCAAATAGATTTATCTTATAACATTCGTGCTTACCCTCAGAGTAATTAACAGCTCATGCAACTCAAGCTAATCTGTAATCATTTAAATCAAAATAAAGTTGTTGCGTCCATAAGTGAAAACAAGCATTGTATCCCACTGCGAGATATGAAAATGAGTATGTAAACGAGTTTGTAATCAACCATGTAAATGATTTTGTAAACGTTCATGTAACTGAGTTTGTAATCAATCATGTAAATGAGTTGCAAAATCAAGTATGTAAACAAGTATGTTGGAGAGTATGTAAATGAATATGTAAACAAGTTTTAACAAGCATGTATTCTCCCCTGATATTTGTAAAGTAAATAAAACAAGTGAAAGAGGGGCTATAAACTCACCTCTAGTAAAAGTAGTGACTATCGTAAATTCAACAAGTAATCGTCACAAACGATCCAGAATGCAACCTAATTAATTATAGGTCTTATAAGTATGATGTATTTAATATAAATACAACATCATAAGTTATAAGGTTACATCACCACCTATTAGTTTTTGTTTAATTTATGAAAGTTGAAACAATATTTAAGTCACGCTTGTTAATTTAATGTCTAAGTATATGTATCCGTAAAATATTACCTTTGTTTAATAATTGATTATTTGTTAACAACACTTGATTCAATATATTTATTGTTTATATAATGATATTTTATAAATGGTTTAATTGTTTTATAAGACAATATTTATAAAGTTAAAAACGTATATAAATATTATATAAATGTTACAACAATATTTCTTAACGTTTCTATAGTCTAAACAGACTCGAAAACTACTTTTTATATTCTTATCAGATTGTTATATTTTTATAAAAATTCAAAAAATTGTTTATAAAAATAAATTAGTTTTTGTAATTTTTATTTATCCGAAATCTTTAAAAACTCATAACTTGCTCATTTTAACTCCGTTTCGCTTTTTTCTTTATATGTATGAAATCGTAACGAGATAAACTATTCAAATAAAATACTCACTATTTTTATAAAAATTTGTGTCAAAACAGTAAATTTAAAATAGTTTATAAAATCATATTTATAACATTAATCTTACGAAAATCATATCTCCTTCGTTATAGCTTCGTTTTTAGAGTTTCTTATATGCACGGAATCCTCAAAATATTTACTATCATCCTAAAATATCCATATATTTTGACCAGATTTGAAACAGTGCCAGTTTTTATAAAACTACTTTTATAAAAACATTTTTATATATTTAATTATCGTAATCATATAAATATCATAACTTCTTCGTTATAGCTTCGTTTTTTGACCTCTTTATATGCTTAGATTCTTTATGAAATGTACTATTATATAAAAATACTTTTAGAATTTATAAAAT
>BQNB010102521.1:0-24227 GCA_026074375.1 Tanacetum coccineum | reverse complement strand
ATTATATTAGGATAAGCATGGGTTGCTACCCACGAAGCGCTTATTTTTGTTAACCGAGTCTTGATCCTGACTCGATCCCCCATACTTAAGTAGGTCAAGGAGGATAGAAATAGAGACACGGAACATCCAAGATAGAAATTGTAGGATCCCGTAACACTTCACTTCATAGAATCAAACACGAAATTAGAACTAGAAAAGAGAAAGAGAGTGAGTTAAACTTTTAGAGAGAGAAAGAGGAGAGAGAATTGAGAGAGAAAAGAGAAAATGAATTATTTTAGAAATGAACAACTAACTTTTCCATGTGGAAAAGTTCCTTATATACCCCGACACTTAAAAGTGACGCGCGGGATATTTAACTAGGACCCGGGCTCGGGTTTTGCTTGGGATTAAACCCAAAACATATACAATATTAGATTATCTATCGAGCCCGATTCCTGATATTATCCTATTACAACATTAACTAATTAAAGACCGAAGCTCCATCGTAGAGTGACCGAACTTCCTTGTTCGACTCAATAAATTGAGGCTAACAATACTCTTCTATCATGTCATTAATAACATGGGTGTAAGACTTAGGAAGCGGAGAATTAGTAGATACATCTAAAGTTAAAAGTTTTGTAGGTGTATTAGAACCAACATGAAATCGAGTGACCATGGGATGAGTTGACCCGAGATTTGATTCGAAGTAGTAGTGGGTTGCGAAGCGGTCTAAGGTGGTGACTGCCAATTAAACATTGGTTGTATGGTGGATGGGTTAGATAGAGTTAAGCCAGGAGTTGGGTCGGTTATGTTATGGATGTGAGTTGGGCCTGGAGTGGACGGGTCATGTGTAGAAGGTGGAGTAGCAAGGGACATGTGTGACGTCAAGGGTCAAATTAGTGGGGATGGATTTAGAGCGGTTACACTAGATATTATAAATGATGTATAATGGTTCTTTGAGGTGTTAGCTAAAATTGAGGTCCTTTTTTTCTTTTGGCTAGTGCTCCAATCAACGACGATCCCCTAAAACTGTAATTTTTTTTAATATTACTGGGTTATACGTTCACGATATTTTTTGTACATTGCACATGTAGGATTGGTTTTTCCAATCAACTCATACCATTGAACAAAAAACCCGTTTAATACTTTTAGTTGATTGCAATAGATGGTCCTACAAAAGCCACGTGCAAGAATTTAGGCTGTCCGTGTGCGTGCCCTTTTACAGGTTAGTGTTCTCTGAAACGAGCTAGGCGCATCCAGAAGCAGTCATTACGATAGGGGTTTTGTGACTCTCATACGTTCCCAGTTAGTAGAAAAACGACTTATAATTGTGCGTGTGTAAGGGTGGCAAAACCCTTATCGAACCTCCACCATCCCGGAATACACTTTGGCATGCACATATATTGTAGCTGGCTTCTTTTGAATATAAATCAAGTACATTCTTTGTTTTATTTTTCCTTTTTTAAGGTCTATAGTTACCTAGATTACGAACACCTTACAATTGTTGACAATCACAAAACATCTCCTTGGTCCACTAAGCTGGCAAACAACACAATTAGTCGTCTTACATCCTTCAACAGGAGAACTGGTGGCAAAAATATGTACGCTCCCGTTGCAACAACCAGTGTAAAAGATTACGTACACATGCTTTACATATTTTTGTTATCAGTTCTTCTATTGAATGGCATGAAACGTATGCTTTTGCCACTTAACGAACTGAGGAAACACTTTGTAACGTTGTAAACTCAGATCAACAAAAAATCGATATCGTTGATACAATGGCTTGCGCCAAAGGATGGTGCAACTTCCAAGAGAACATCGCGACAAATAGTTTGGTGCAGATTACTTTTCGCCACGTTCTCTTGCATTTTCAATCGTCCTTTGTTACAACTATGCATCACTGATATCTGCTTTTTGTTGGTCTAAAAATGGAACGGGATCAGTTCCATAAAAGAAATTGCACGACTTTCGCTTTTGTAATATCCATTTTTTACTTTAACGTCCTTTTTTCAGCTTTCCCGTGTCGAGGCCCCTGGATTTGATGCAACGTTAAGCCTCATACATATTATTTGAGACTCTTCACCAAAAACTGATGCTTGGCGGATCTTTGTGCACCTTTCGTGTGGGAATCGCTTGGCTAGGCAACCCCTTAAGTATGTAACAGTGGTGAACTTCTACTTTTTCAAAAGCTCAAGCTGCGATCTGAACCAAACGATCTTCTGATGTCCCTCTTGTAATTTCCTAACTACGGTTCCCGTAGGATCGGTTGTCCCTATAAAGTACGAGCTTTTGATATAATCTTTTACTTAATAGGGATGAACGATCTACAAGAACCATTGCCATGAAGCTAGAGGAAGAGCAAACATTAGTATTCGGTTTTCTTACGATATAGCAAGGGGTATTCAAATGTAAGTGTTCGCGGTGAGAACTATTGCTTAAGCACTACACAAGGTCCGATGTGTCTATTAACTCACATCATGCGATGCAAACAACATTTCATGATTTGTATTAATAGAAGCATCATATCTTACGGGATCTTTTTAGTGGTGGTTATCCAGTAATGATTTGGTGGTGACAGTCACGTTCATAAACGAATTTGTGCTTTCAAACGTTGTATTCATGTCGTTATTTACTATTGGCTCTACTTATATAGACTTAAACAGAAAAAAAGGGGTCGTTCCATTTACTATCCACTTTCGATTAGAGCATTGATTAACTACAAATAACGATACCAATTCTTTATATGAAAGCAGAAGTAGTCACCTGAAATCGTACTATACAAAAGTTTAAAAAGAATTGTCATGTTTGAAGAAAGAAACATGCCCAACAAACGCTCTGCAACGAAACACGAACACGAAACATCTCAATCTCAATTCTACTATTTGCTCACATAGTGGTCATGATATTGAAACATTGGACCGGCGCTTAGATTCACCAGGGTGTTTGTTTCGGCTTATGAAACATAAGCCCATTTGGGCTTATATTCATAAGCCTTAATTTTTCGGTTTATTTTGAGACTTGTGGGCTTATATAAGTTTATTATGATATGATAAACTTTTATAAGCCTATAAGTCTCAAAAGAAGCAAGAAAATTGAGGCTTATGAAATATAAGCCGAAATCAAATTCGATTTTGGTTTATATTTCATAAGCCCCAATTTCCTGGCTTATTTTGAGACTTGAGGGCTTATATAAGTTTATTATGATATAATAAACTTATATAAGCCCCAAGTCTCAAAATAAGCCATAAAATTGAGGCTTATGAAATATAAGCCCAAATAGGCTTATGTTTCATAAGACGAAACAAACACCCCCTCATTGTCTTCGAGAATTAGGAAAGACTTTTCAAATAGCTAAATTTGGGAATTTGTGATGTTGCTACAATTGACGACATTCTAATTCACTAGGATAAAACTAATTTGTAATAAAAATAACGCTTCTTAGGGAAGCGATGTATTGGTCGATGCTCTATCATGTATGGCGCACGAGAAACAAAAGGGTTCACGAAAATAAAGTCTCATATGGTTTATCGTTCCTTGGGTAATTCTAAGTTCATTTGTACCCTGGTTGGATTGGTGCGGACAACGAGTTAGCTCTTGCTAATTCTAAGTCCAGTTTGGTCAAGACAGTTGTTATGATCTTTGTCTTTTTAGCTTGAGGCTTATCGTTCCTTCGGTAAGCTTTAGTTTCTGGGCACCGGTGTTTTTTTTGTATTTTTTTTTATTGTACAATCGCTTTTATTATTATTTTTGTTTAAAATTCATTCTGCCTTTCAAAAGAAAATTGTCTATCAGACTATCATTTATCAAATTACTTATGTGGCCATGAAGACCTTTGTTTTTAGTAGAAAACTGGAAAGAAATGTAAATCAATATGAAATGTGAGTAATTTCTCTTCATTATAAAGAGTGAAAGGGGAATTATGCTCAACACTGAACCACATACGTTTTATTCATTAAATGGATTAAAAATATAAACACCATATGCCATATCAAAAGAATGATTTACAATGATTTACACCGTAATGAGACATATTTTACATATTCAGTGTATTTTTTGATAATATTTTTCCATACATTGCTTAAACTACATTTAACCATTACATTGGAGATATAATGATTTTTGATGTATTTTTTCCATAGACCATATCAAAGTATCTAATGATTTACAACTAAATGACACAGATTCTTGGAGCAGTGAACTTCCGTATCCACTTTTCCAGTATATGTCAAGAATCTCGTTCTGACATGGTATCTAACTTGTTCATTTTACCTCCTCAAACACGAGCATCATTCCTCTTGTATGCTATGAAAATGATTCTTCTTTAGTCCAATTTCCATGACCAGAGTTAGCAAAGCCTCACACACCTGAGAAGCATCTGCCTCTGAAGGTTCATCTTTCGTTGAAGAGTAAACCATCCAGGCATGGTCCAATTTCCTTGTAGGACGTACCACCACTGATCCAGGAACTTCAGCATCACGACGTAGCACAAGCCCATCACTTTTCTCATGGTATCTTGTTTGTAGCAGCTGAGCAGCAGCAACCATTGTGGCTCCAAGAGGGATTACAACAGGGAGTACAGGTGTAGGTAAAGGCGCAAATGTTGGTAGCTCTGCATGCGCTACACGAGTAAATGTTGCTAGTGCGGCTGGAGAGATATTGGCTTCAGTATGAAATGAGACGACTGGGAGTTCCTTAGGCAACTGGTGCTTCTTTAAGAATTCCCTTCTCTTCTTGTAAGTCAAATCTTCAAGTGCTTGCAAGTCACCCTTCAAAATATACATCACAATGTCTTAAAACTAGAGTTAGAAAAACAGCACTAATTAGCAAAGGGTATAAAGATTAACTGTTAGCGCGGGTCGGAATGTATAGCTTTCTAGTGCAGGTTAAAACTGGTTCAGGCCTTCAGGGTAACTAGCCAACATATTTTTTGTCAAATTTCTTAGCTTTATTAACATCTATTTTATCAAGTAAGACTTCAACTAAATTAATATGCAGAATCCTAAGGGGCAGCGACCCAAATGGTATAGTTGGGATCCATATAGGTTGCCCACTTTTACCACCAATATTCCAACCGACATAATTGTTGGCCAACAGTGTGGCCTACCGTTTTTAACCGACGATAACTGCTATCTACGATCTGTGAATAAGATATTTGGTCTCATTTGCAACTTACAAAAATATCAATTCTCTCTGTTTTGCTTTGAAATCAATATTGTTAAATCATTTTGTAACTGTAACCATACGCAAAGTTGCAACAGACTGACAATGGAGAGAACAACCACAATGCATAAGCAAGCAGCTAAACATAAACAAGTAACTAAAGATGTTTCCGTAACTGAAATCCCACATACGAAACTAAAACAAGAAAAAAAGTACCTTAATAACTTTACAGATCAAGATTTCCATAAGTTTTCGAACATCGATTCCAATCTGTCCTTCTCTCATAATATCCGAAGCTATGGGGCTGCCACCATATGGGCTCTGAGCTAAAGCCAGACCAGCAACTTTATCTTTTAAATCTGGCCAATACATTGATAAGGCAGCAGCTGCATCTATTCCCCCTTTACTATGGCCAAGAAGAAAAACGCGCTTCTTGGAACCCCAATGAAACTCTTCAATGTACTCTTTTATTTCTCTAGCATTCTTTTCCACTGACGCCTAAAGTGTTTCATGTTGGTCATACAACTTTGAAACCACTAAATTGAAATGAAATTCAAATATTAATCATAATAGACATAGTACCTCGCTGTGAATCTTTGCAATATGACATGTCAATCCCATTTTTGAGAAGTATGCCTTCGTGGTAGTAAAATATAGGGGTCCATGGTTGCTAAAAAGACCTCCATGTCAAACATTGTGACGAACATCATAATTAGCCAATACAATTTATCATTCAACAAAACATAAGTAGGCAGCATGAGTTGTCTTCTTTTTTTAGGAAAAAGCTTGCGAGTCAACTCGGCCTATTTTGACCCTTTACAAGAAAACAAACAATCATGTTTTTGACATGCTACTTGACCCGCTCATTTTGCCACCTCTATATTAATATCATGGTTAATCTTAAAAGGATATTACCTATCCATATATTACCTGGAACTAAAAGATAAACCATTGTGTTTGGCAGCATGTGCACATCATGCCTGATGCAGGAAGAAACATCATATTAACATTGTCTAAGCAAAGCTAGACAGCTAGTAGCTTGGGAAATTAAGTACTCGTATACCTAATAATTTCAAGAATATTACTAAATCGTTCAGTCCCGTCTTCAACAGGAGGCATATCTGGAGCCCGTTGTAGCCATCCAATGTCATCAACTGACCCACGAACTGTCCTTCTAACGCGCTCAATAAGGCTGAAAGATAACTTTATGCAACTTGTATAATAAGGTCATGAAAGTATATAAGAAGAAGATAGCTAGGTAGCTAAATTAATTAACTTACAAACAAATTTCATTTCACTGCACGTTATGGTAAAAGTAATTATATTGTAATTTGCATCTAAATTGATTACTGCTCAAAGCTAGCATAGGTTAATATTACCGTTTAAACAGTGGAATCCCATTTTTCCTGGTCTGATCAGATTGCACATCCGCAATACTATTTTGAGAATGATCTTCTTTTGAGTTACTTGGTATTTCATCACCAACAGGTGGTGCATTAGTTGCAGCTAATTCTGATTCAGGAACTACCAAAAGGGTCCCGTCGTCTCCATTATTACTTAACAAAGGTTCTGTTAGTTCTTCTGAAGCAATTGGCGTCAGTTCCTGCCCATAAGGGGAAAATTATAGTAGAGCATATACGCATGTAAATTGGCATTAAACCCCCCTCCTCCTTTTCCGTTTTCCCGTCAACACGTTTTGTTGACAGGGAAAAAGTTTATTACCATATGTGGATCCCTCAACTCTTCCCTATTGGTGTCAGTAGCATCCATTGTCGACACCAGCAGCTAGCGAACACAGACACACATGGTCAATAAGGTATCACTGGAATTGAATAAATGTATAATCGTTACATTAACATTACAGACATAAACTACTTAAATTGAAAGCACTAATATTAGCGACATATTAACCACACATAAGCATTTAACTTCGCGCAATTATAAAAGAAAAACTGAAGACAAAATAGGAATCAATGGAAAGGCAAACCACGAGTTATAAGCCAAATAAGCTTCCCAGTCAAGGCCCTAACCTAAAAAACATTCATTATTATTTGCTTTTATATTGCAAATTTAATCAATTGAAATGAGACCTAATGAGATTATGTCTTTTTTAACAAAAAATGGCATATTACTTGATTCATCAAATTTGCCTGACAACGCCATTTTACGCTTTGTTTAAACGAATTGTGTACCCTTCCCTGATTTGTTCATTAAGCCAAAGCTAATAAGCCACAAGATTTTAACTAATTAACATAACACATTATGCCTCAGGCCTAGGAACACAATTCACAGCAAATAAGCTAGGAGAAGCAACGTTGAGGTACATCATCTCGAATTCACACTTAGAATAGGTCATCCCATTACACAAGCTATAAATTGGAAAGATTGCTATACAAAGTATGAAAAGACAATAAAATGACTTACGCATACCAAACAAGTTTGCATGAAGACATAACGCCCGAAGAGGTTTTAGCTCATTAAAATTGTTTACGCATTGCACATACACAAACGGATTACAGTAAAATATTTCTTGCGTCATAATGTAGTCATTATAATTTAGGAACGAAGGTGTTATGCGTGGTCATAAGAATATCATAATCCATGTTATGTATCTGTCAACTAATTAACCCGTCAACCTCAAGGGAAATTAAGGTGTTATACACACAATTATCAAACTATAAAATGTAGCAGCACATATATGTCATTTTACAATAAAATTAACACGATAACAACATATTGAAACAACAACACATGCAATATACATGTTGCATTCTAGATAGATAAATAATTATGAATCTTAAAGAAGAAAATTTTTTACCGCGAACGATGTCTATATTATGTTCAAGCCATTTCGAATGATGATAGAGAATTCATTCTGAAAATATAATTTAGATATAGGTTAAGGGAGAAATAAAACGTCAAGGTATATGTTCTTTGAGACCAACGGTCAGGCTATGCGAGCCAACGACTATCACAACGTCGTTTGTTTAAAGATAAACTCGACCTAAGAGTTGAAACATTTCATGAGTTAGAATGTTATGATCGTGTATGCCTGTACGGGACTATTGGTGAAGCTCTAAGAGCCCATTAATAGCCCACCATCGTTGAAATATTGATAGATAATCTCACTTTCTTTTATGGTGTTCATCGGTTCGGTTAACGGGTTGTTTGGTTTATTCGATTTGTTTAATTTGATTAATTTTTTTTGGGTGAAATCGAGAACTGAATTCAAATTGTATTATATCGAACCGAATAACAAAAATCAAACCGGATAACCCTATATAAGCGTTTTCCATGTTCTAGTTATTTAGGTTCAGAGTCTTTCACTTAAATATAAACGTGCTCCATGACCCTTTTGTGACATTTTCTAACTAAAAATACCTACGAAAGTACTAACAAACACTCAAAAACAGACGCAGAGGTCTAGTCATGAGAAATTGCACCTAAACCCCCTGCACTATTGTACTTTGCTAGATTACCCATCTCAGTTTTTATTGGTCTTTTCATATAGAGATAGTTTCCATGCCATAAATATAAGGGGTGTTCAAAAAATTCGAAAAATCAATAAATCGAGCCGAACAGCTTAATTCGAAACCGAAAAAACTCAAAACCGAAAAACCCAAAATCGAAATCGAAAAAAACTGAAGTCGAAAAAACCCGCTTATCACGGTTCGGTTTTGGTTTTTATTTTCAGTTATCCGCGGTTAACCGAATGTAACCGTGTATAGTATACATGAATGTTTTTAACCAAGTATTTTAAGAATTGTACAATTATCGATTATTTGCACTACTTTTATTGTATAACATTCTTTTTCTAATGTAAGCATTTACTGGACATTTATGTGTGAATATTGATTAACGTGATTGTAACCTATAAACGTCAAATACATATTTTTGTTAATATGTTATGATTGTTAATTTGAATGCAATTATTGAGACGAAATAACTTTAATATGATTTTAATCTATCTATACAATGATAAATAATTTTATTAAATTGACATTTTACGTTCTAGATCAATTAATTGTTAATGGGGGTAACCGTGATCCGAACCACGGGTAACCGCTCATTTCGGGTAACTGCATGTCCGGTTACCCGCCTAATACAGTTCGGTTCCGGGTAGTAAGTGAAGTACCCACATCGCAGTGGATAGTTAAAATCTTTCAACTAACCGAACCGCCCAATCCCGTGAACACCCTAACAAACGGAATATAATTTTGAATTTAGAAAGTAGTATACGGTTTATACGTATGAGTGAGTACGTACGTGTGTGATTTGTTATTATTTTTATAAAAAATATTGGTCAAGATACAGCAAAAGTTTTTTTGTTTTATTTATGGGTTTGGGTCATAAAATAGCAACGAATTTTCATTATTGTCTCGTTTTTGTATGTGAACTTCAAAAAAGTTGTGTAAATGTAACGAACTTTGATAAAGTGTTCGAATATGCACATTTTGATGACGTGTTACATTATAAATGGTGTCACATGTCAGACATTCAGATATCAATAATAATCAAAATGTGCATATATGAAAACACTTTATAAAAGTTTATTACATTTACACATTTTTTTTAAAATTCACTTATCGAATTAATACATTTAGAAAAGCTCATTCTAATTTCATGACCGAAACATTCGCTTATCGATCTTATGTTAGCTTATTTCACAAGTCATGTTCAATGATAAATAGACATGAAATCTCATTATGTAATAAAAAAAACACAATCAATAATATATATTTCTTTGCTATTTTAGATGATATCAGAGCTTTAGGTTAGATCCAACAACAAAGTTGTTATCTATTGATCACACTTGAATAGATCTTGAATTTCTTAGCTTGTGTAAGATTTAGTTATGCAAGATAAATCCTACACAACTATGGTAGAAACTTTGTAAAATATATATCAAAGATTATGCGGAATCTAATCTTTGATCAATAAGAAGAATATGTAATAGAATAGTAATTCTAATGAACACACAGATTAACAAACAAAGCTTCAATATATTAATACGAATACTCTAACTAGTATTAGGGTTACAAAACCTTAAAGCTATAACGACATCAAAACAAAAGATATCAAACTCTATGCCCTAGGACCTCCTTTTATACACCAAGGATCCCTAGTCGATTTACAATATATTCTAAGACTTAGAATATTCTCAATGATCTATTCTATAAATAACTAATACTTATTACGTAAGTAATCTTGTTCCCCAAACAATCTTTATCCTTTCTTCTGTCTTTATCCATTCTCTTCTAACAGTAGAAACTCTTTCAGCAGTCTTAATCTTTGAGCAGTTGTAACTTTGTACCAGCAGCATTAACTCTGAACACCAGCAGTAGTAACTTATACACCAGAAGCATTAACTATGTACAAGCAGTAGTAACGACTTAGAATATTTTCTTTAATCTTCACCAGCAGTACTAACTTTACACTAGTAGTACTAATATATACTAGCAGTAGTAATTGTAAACTACCAGTACTAACTTTATACTAGCAGCACTAACTACTTAGCATATTTTTCATTAAAGTTAATGAACATCACTAACTTTTGCTTAGCAGCAGTAACACAAACTTTATCAGCAGTAACTTCAAGAAGGCTTTTAATCCTAATAATCCTCCCCTAAACTTGATATTCTTCTTCAAAATCATCAAGTTTCATTCAAAGCTTCATCAATCACCAGGAGGATGCTTCCAAACACTTCATTGATTCTTGAGCTGTTTTGTGATGAGCTTAAGAAGCTGATAACACATTTCATTCCAATGATCAGCTTGCAGCTTCCTATTTAGCATATATGTGATTGTAGGTGTTGTAAGAGGATATCTCTTTTCTACCAATATATGAATGTGCACATTTTGCTTCCTCAATGAATGTACTCCACATGAATCATATAGCTTCTAATCCAATACTCTGTAGTCTGATTGATTTTTCTATACATTATCCTCTACATGTGGTTCAAACATTGTCTTTAAATCTCCATATAAAACTAAATCTAAATCCTCCACTTGTCTTGTTGATCTATACTTAGCTTTTACCAAATTGTATAAAGTTTCCAAGTCTTCCCTGTCAAAACTTTTAAGCATACGAGCGAACAATAAGTACATCTTTAAACTTCCATCAGCCCTGATTATCTGGTAATAGCTTTTCTTCCCCTCTTTATGAATCTTCGAGTCAACAATGCTTGGAGACTTAACAGCCAAAGGAATAGCATCAAGTGCAACCTCTTCTTCATCTGGCATGACTTCCATTAGACTTTTAAGCTCTGTTGTTTCTTTGTTATCATCCACCTTCTGCTTCTTTGCATTCTCTTGTTCTAACTCATCTCCTGCTCTCTTAGAACTTCCTTTTTCTCTTGTCTCACGGCCTTCGGCTCTTACTTCACTGCATTCCACCAATTCTGTATCCATATCTACAAATATGTTTACCCTCTTCATAGCTTTGTTAAATAATTTCTCTTGGGTTGGTGGTCTGTTCCTCTTCTCTTCAGCTCTTTTTACTGGTAAAGTATGTTCTTCTTTTCTCCAAGAGTTGTTGGAATAATTTAGTCCTTTCTTCAATGGTCAACTCTTCTTGTTCTCTTACTTGTAATCTTTCAGCCAATAAATGATCAGCCTCAATCTTAGCTTGAATATCATCCCATTCTTCAGTTAAGGAAACATTGGCTTCATCTTCTTTTTGTCTTACAAGCCTATCTTCTTCCTCTAATTCAGCTTGCATTTGAACTTGAAGTCATTGAGCAACTTCCTCATCATGCCTAATTTGATCTTTTCTCTTTGTTGGTTTCTCAAGCTCTTCCATGATAGCTTTACCTTTATCTTTTGATGGTAGTTGTTGAGGTCTTGTTCTTGTTGTAGATTCACTCTGCTCTCCTATCACAACCCCTTTAACTTTGGGTTTTGCACTTCTGATCTCTATTAAAGTCTGAGCAAGAGTCAAATCATCAGTAATTGTAGTTTCAGCTGGACTGGTAGTACTAATCTCAACACTGGCAGTAGTAACTACTTCACCAGCAGTAGTAACTAGATCAACAGTACTAACTTCCTTTTCACCCACATTAATATCGTTTTCAGCCATATCCTGTTCTACAAACACTTCTTCATCATCAAGAACACCTGTATCAAACATTAGATCATCATCAAACCTCCCCTGAGTTTCATCAACCAATGTAATCTTTGCATCTTTATCAATGTCATCAATTTTTCTCCCCTGTTTGGATGCATCCTCCTGATCACCCAAACTAGCTTCATCAGAGGAAATTACTCTTGCAGATCTACCAACGTTGTATAATCTTTTGAGCTTGTGATTTCTTGACCCTCCTTTCTTTTCTAACTTATTGACTCTCAGTTTCAAACTTGTAATCTCCTGAGCTTGAGCAGTCTTTGTGTTCTCCAGGTCAAGAACTCTTTGTTGCAATTTGGTACAAAATTCCATCAATTCCTTAAGTTTCATACTATCCTCATCACTTTGAGGTGTGTTAACTCCTGCGAGCAGTGAATCATTGGATGTTTTAGACACATTCTCAAACCTAGTTTGAGCAATTGTGTCCCCCATGGTGTCTTGGCGCCTAGGACCACCACCTGAAGTAGTTCCTTGGGAACTGATATTGGCTAAAATATACATATTTTATACCCTGAAAAACACCACAAAAGGACTAAAAACACTAAAATATAGATAATTATGATGCAAATATGTTTGTATTGTGTTTTTATGTCTTACAGGTAAATAAGGATTTGAAACGAAGCACAACGGTAATTTTGGGTGACTTTCGACGACGTTTTCACATTATCGAGGTACAAACGAAGTGTGAAAATTCCTCGATCCACCACATTGGAAGAGCACGGAAACAACGAGTCCGACCTCGATTCTCGTTACCGGCACTTTCATATTTTAAACTCTTTTATTATGAACCTTTTTTTGTCCTGTTTAACCTTTCATATTAAATTGACTTGGACCAAATTCAAAAAGGGTCTAATATATAATTTTGCATATATATTAAAGAGGGTATGCCCAGCTCAGCTGGTAACTCCTCCACCTCTTAAACAAGAGGTCCCGAGTTCGATTCTCGGGTGAGGGATTTATTCCCTCACGACCCGACCCGACCCTCGACCCGACCCGGACCCGTACTCGACCCGATCCAGACCCGGCCCAAGACCCGACTCGACCCGGCCCAATACCCGACCCTATCCGGCCCATTACCCGGTCCGACCCGGTAGTTGACTCACCGTCGACCACCGTTGACCGGTGGTTGACCGGTGGTCCGGCGGTGGTCAACGGTGGTCCGCCACCGTTGACCGTCGTTGACCGCCGCCGTTGACCGGTGGTCCGGCGGTGCTCCGGCGGTGTTGACTGCCGTTGACCACCGTTGACCACCGTCGTTGACCACCGTTGACCGGTGGTCCGGCGGCGGTTGACCGGCGGGGGTTCTACGTGAAACAGTGAAAATGCCACGCTGGCACCACTTGGTGGTGACACGGTTGGCACGCTTTCGTAATGATTGTGTCGAGTTAGGAGCTGAAGTGATGTGCGTAGTTTTGTTTAGGTTGTGTTTGTTGGGTTGGTTCTGTTCGTGAGTTGTAGAATAGGTTGTTGTCCGTTAGTAGTGCGAGATGCGGTTGATTCTGTAGGTTGGTCGATCGGAGTGGCTGGTGTTAGCGCTCTGTTAGTCCGTCTAGTGATTTCGTAGGGTGTCGTATGCTGTGGATTGCATATTGATGGAACGTGAGATAGTGGCACGACTACTGATCAGTTCGAGGTTACGTTGTAGCCAAATGGAATTTTTTTGGGTAGCGACTGGACAATAGAGAAGGTGTACACGTGCACTGAGGGTTTTGTGTCAGTACGATTTGGGGTTACGTTGTAGCGTAGCGTGTTGCAATTAATGAGGCGCTTGGTGGATGTGCAAACTGACCCATGTTACCTAGATCCAGCAATATCATTGGTTTTTTTGGGTACCTGAAATGACAAAATACCATAACCTACTTTGGCTATAAATACAAGGGCACGCAAGCAGTTGAGAGGAGTCGTTCAGATTTTTAGTAGAGGATTTTAGTGTGAGGTACTTTTTTTGAGAGTTTATTTTTTGTTGTAGTGTTAGGAGTAGACTAATTAGTTTAATTTGGGCTTATTGTAAAAAGCTTATTAAATTAATAGAGGCTTAATTGGTCTTTCTTTGCGGAGCATCTATTAGTGTTGAAACTTTGTGGAAATCTTTCTATCAACATCCCCACCCCCACCCCCGATGCTTTTTATTAAAGGTTTGTTTTGTTATTTGTGTTATTTATTTTATTGCTTATTTTCATGCTTATTTTCTTACTATTTGTCTTTTGCTTTATTTCTATAATAAGCTCGATATATGGCTTAATATGCTGTGAGGTTTGACGATCCGATCGTGTCTTGTAAGCATTATATTCTAATACGCTTCTTCAATAGCTTATTTAGACTAGCTTTCTTTTTTATTGTTTTTGATGTTAGAAGGCTTTTCGAGGCTCCCCCCCTATTTTGCTATTTTCTGGATCGTGACGTGCTTAATTTTTTCTAGCTTATTGTTTTTAGATCGTAATCCTTAAAATACCCGTCTCTGTTCACTTGATTCACTCTTTGGTGAAATCATCTTAGTTTCGGGTGGGATTAGCCACCTCCCCCCTAAAAAAAACACCTTACAACCCTCCAGATTTTATATTTCTACCGGCTTATTTTTTAGCAATAGTTTAGTTTTTTAATCTTTCTAGCTTATTTTTCTTAGATCTATATCTTAAATTATACAGTCCGGAGTCCGAGCTTCACTTGATTGAAACACCTTAGTTTATCGGTGGAGTTCTTCCAGCCTAAATTTTTCATTATTTTTTATTAGCTTATTTTGCGCGCTTTTAACTTTGTCATGTTTTATTTCTTATTCTCATTCCTTCTAATCTAAGGCGAGCTTAAGGGTCGTTATTAAGGTTATAAATAGTATAGGTTTGATCTTTTATAGTTTTGGGATGAAAATAATTAGTGGATAAAGTTTAATCCTTTATTATTCTCTATTCGTAAAGTAGACAGTCTTCCCCCCTTTAAGTGACTAAATCCTTAATTTTTATTAAGTTTGGTAAGACTTGGAGTGTTGGGGGATATCATCTGCGGTTCTTACCCCCCCCCCCCCCCCCCCCCTATCGGATTACCTTTTTTCCTTTTTAATACTAGTAGTTTAGAATTGTATATCTGCCCCACTCGTCTCCCCACCTCCTCCCGTGTTCCCCTCTGTTTGATCTCTTGACTTTGTTGCTAGTTTGAGGTTTGATTATGATAGTGAGTAGATCCTAGTGTTGACTAATAAGTGATTAGTGATTTTGAATTTACGGTGCGGCGTTTAAAAGGTTTAAAAATGGTTTCTTGGCGCCTGGGACCACTACCTGAACTAGTTCCTAAGGAACTTGGTTCATTAAGTGTTGCCTTGGATTGGGTCTTATTGATGTTACCCCTATCTTGCTCTACATCTAAGCTAGTAGCAGTAGTGGCAGCCCTTTCCAAACTGTTATCCATCTCCTCATAGACAGCCTCATCTGCAACATTGTCTGTAGTACCACTAGGCTGAGATACCTTAGTGTCCTTTCTTTTTGGCTTCCTAGGTTTTTGTTTCCTTTGAGGTTGAGATGTTGATGGTTGAATAATGGTGGGTGTGTGATGGGGATCAGTAAGATTTGCTGAACCTTCACCCATTTCTTCTTGAGCTTGTACCATCATTGTTGAGGGTGTTTTTTTTCCAGAAAAGCCTTTCCCTACCCTTCTCATGTTTTCAAAAATCTTCTTAGTGTGAGAGGGTGTAACATAAATCCTTTTATGATTTGACATTCCTTCCAGTTGTTTCTCCAAAAACACTTGTACAAATCTTGGATACATCAAGAATTTACCAGACACATTCTCCAAGTTCTTCACCATACTTTCAAAAATGTATTTTGAAAAGTTAAACTTCTGGTTTGTAGCTAAACAGATAATTACAGAAGCCATAGTGCTACTAAATTTATTCCATGCAGTAGTCTTAGCACTTAGGCATTGCAAAATAGTATGAATAAGGAATTTCCATTGAGGAGAAAAGAATGCCTTATAGAATGTAAGCTTCTGTGAAAGTTTTTCATACCCTATCCTTATAACTTCTTCAAAAATGGTAGCATTTGGAAAGCAATTCGTACCTTCCTCATCATTCAGTTAAAGGTCACGTCTAACAGATGCTTCAGTAACGATCATCTTCTTCCCATCCACTAGGGCTTGTCACTGTACTTCCCCATTGACAGTTTTCACCTTGACAGTAGGCCATAACTGTTCAATGCACGAAGTATATATAGTAGGATTGATCGTTAGTGCATATTTGATAGGGTTTGCATTCAGAAAATCAACAATTTGCTCAAACCCTTCACTTTCAGTGAGTTTAGACAAAAACGCGACCCAATTGTGAGTATCAGCAAACTATAGGGTCGTCATTGTGTTGGGTTTTGATGATGAATGATGAAATTGAGTTAGGGTTTGTGATTAGATAGTATATGATTGAATGAAATCGATTAAATGAGTGAATTAAACCCTTAATCGAAGTATTTATGAAAATACCCTCAACAGCATTAACGTTCACCAGCAGTTGTAAGTTATGCCTAGCAGCATTAACTTCCAACAGCAGTAGTAAGTTTATGCCTAGTAGCATTAACTTCCAACAACATTAGTAAGTTATGCCTAGCAGCATTAACTTTAATTCTATTCCAAACACTCTGTATATTCAACTCTCTTTCTATTTTTCAACTCACCACTTCTCTCAATTCTTTTACTCACCAAATCACTTTGTCTGTTTTTAATTCACATAGCTCTCTTTCTGTTTTTATTCTCACCAACTCTCTCAATTCTCTTTCTTACAATTCTCACAATGTTAATTATACCAGCAGTATTAAGTATAACTAATAGCATTAACTTAGCAGTATTAAGTATAACTAGCAACACTAATTATACTTAACAGCAGAAACTTTTAATGACATGAATAACATTACTAATTCATACAAAACTCTACAAAAACATAAAGAGATAAAAGATTTTAAGGATTTAGCATTCCAATACTAGCAATCAAATATTGAAACCTACTTACATCAAAAGCTTTTGTAAGTAAATCTGCAACATTCTTGTCAGTATGGATTTTAACCATATGAATCAACTTCTTTTCATTGCAATCCCTAATAAAGTGATGTCTAATCTCTATATGCTTTGTTTTTGAATGAAAAACATGATTTTTAATTATGCAAATAGTACTGTTATTGTCAATAAAGATCTTGGTATGCATAAAATTATACCCATAATCAAGTAGTTGATTCTAAATCCAAAGCACTTGTCCACAGCAACTTGAAGCAGCCACATATTCAGCTTCTGTTATGGAATTTGCAACCACTATCTGTTTCTTGCACTACCATGATATTAATCTACTTCCAAGGAATTGACAACCTCCTGTTGTAGATTTTCTATCCAAGCTTGCTCCAGAATAATCACTATCAGTGTATGCTACCAAATCAAAAGGAGAATCTTTTAGATACCAAAGGCCCAATTTTGGTTGACCTTTTATGTACCTAAAAATCATTTTCATAGCATGAAAATGTGAAACCTTTGGATTGACTTGTTATCTAGCACATGCACACACTACAAACATGATGTCAGGTCTTGAAGATGTAAGATACATCAATGAACCAATCATTGACCTATACATAAAGAACACTACACACTTCTTCACCATCTTCCATACCTTGACAAGGCTTTTGAGTTTTCTAGTTGGTGTGCTTGCAGCCCTTGAACTTCTGTAAAATTCAAAGATTTCTTTAGAATTTCACTAACATATTTATCTTGACTAATAAATATGCCATCCTTCTTCTGCTGCACTTGTAATCCCAAAAAGAATGTAAGTTCTCCCATAGAACTCATCTGAAATTTCTCATGCATCAACTTTTCAAATGCAATGCATAACTTCTTATTTGTTAAACCAAAGATGATATCATCTACATACACCTGGACTAGCAAAATATCACCTTTGTACCTTTTGATGAATAAGGTTTTGTCAATCTTTCCTCTCTGAAACCCATTGTCCAACAAATAAGTTGACAAGGTTTTATACCAAGCTTTGGGAGCTTGATGTAGTCCATAAAATGCCTTTTCTACTTTGTATACTCTGTTAGGGAAGTCTGGATCTTCAAATCCTGGTGGTTGACAAACATAGACTTCCTCTTCAATCTTACCATAAAGAAAATCACTCTTGACATCCATGTGGAACATCATAAAGTCTTTAAATAAGGCATAGGCTAAGAATAGCCTAATTACTTCAATTCTGGCAGCAGGAGCAAATACCTCATCATAGTCAACCCCTTCTTCTTGTGTGTACCCTTGAGCAACTAGTCTTGCTTTATTTTTAATCACAATTCCTCTTTCATCCTTTTTATTCCTGAAGACCTATTTAGTACCTATAGCCCGTTTTCCATTAGGTAACTCCACTAAAGTCCAAACTTCTTGTAACTTGAATTGTAGAAGCTCTTCCTGCATTGCCTTTATCTAGCTTGGATCCTTCAATGCATGAATTACCTTTTTAGGTTCTTCTTATGATAAAAAGCAAGCAAACAAGTAGTTTTGAAGATCTTTATGGTTGGTTCTTTGTTTAAGAGTAGTACCAACAAACCCATATTCCTCCAAATTCTTTGTTATTCTTCTTGTTTGAGGAGCTGAATTCAAGTCTCTAATAATTTGTTCAATTAGATAATCTTTGTGTACTCTTGTAGTTGGAATAGGACTGACAGGCATAAATGCATTCAAATTATTCATGTCAGCCTTTGCACCAACATCTTCATCATCATCTGAATAGACAATATCTTCCAAATGAGGCATATTTGGATCATCAGGAAGATCAGCAGCATTAACAGGTGAACTAACAGTATTAACAGGTGAACTAACAGTATAAACACTGTTAGTGCTGTTAACATCAGTGTGGAAAACTAGAAGGGGGGTTGAATAGTTTATCACTTTTTAATTTAAGGTTTTAAAGTGTTTATAAAAATTCTAGATTCGACTTTATGTGAATTCAACACTTGCACAATATGAACAATATACTTATCTAAACAATCAATAGGATAGTATGAAAAAATAATGTATGACAAGAGATAAGAGTAAGAACAATCAAACCATAACGCGAGGATTTATAGTGGTTCGGTAATGAAGCACCTCTTCGCCCTACTCCACTCCTCGAGCACCTAACTCGAGAGTTTTCTTCACTATGTCAACAAGCTCCATTATGGCGGAAAAAACCTTATACAATTTTCGCTTATCGTAATTTTCTACACTAAGCTAGATGTCGAGTCCTAATCTTAGCTAGAATCAATCTACCACAACTTCACAACTTTACTACACAACTTGACTTCATGACTTGATCACGACTACACAACTTCTTCACACCTTAGTTTTCTACACACCACTACTTCACCAAGACACTACTATAATCACACCTAACTAACACTACTAGGAAAGCTCACCAAGATCTAACTATACTTACAACAATCACCAAGATCTAACAACTATACAACTTTAAAAAATTTACAAATGATTTACAAGTTATGATATGGATGCAATAAGATTGCAACAACACACAAAGGTGTAATACTTCTTTATTTGATGATGGAAGTATTCTTATCTTGCACTTGAGGAATTGAGCTTGGATCACTTGGAAACAAAACTTTATAAATAGATGATCAAAGGATTTTAATGAGATGTGTGGGCTGTTTTAGAACAGAAAGAATGAGTGCAAAAGGTGAAAAAATAGGGGGAACAATCTAGAGATTATATAGGACAATCTGGAGGAGCGTTAGTCTATGGGCGGTCCCCTTAAATAGGTGGGCAGTCCCCTTAAAATTAAAGGGGCCGTCCGTGTATTTAAGGGGGTCGCCTTAGACTAGGGGCTCTCCAGTTTGTCTTTTGTGTATGGGGAATTTTCTGGAACTTTTTAGCCATTTTAGGTCTGAAAATTTGAATTTCAAAATGTTTATTTTGAATAAAACATTTCTTAATTGGTATAGAAAACGTTTTTGTCGATATGTTATTGAAAAAATGTTTACAACATTTTATTTAAAAAAAGAGTGAGGTCTTAGAATAAAAATTTCATTTGATCATAAAAGCATTTAAAGCATTTATTTATACATACCTTAAGTGATATAATTTTGAAATGAAAATTTACTACTAATTACTTGTTTACGTTTAATTTTACATTGAACATTTTTATATTTTGTGATTATCAAAACGTAAAGATGTGAAAAATATTAATAATGTTTTTAGGCATTATTTCTATCAACAATCTCCCCCTTTTTGATGATTACAAAATTTAAACTCATTAAATGTAAAATTATTTTTAAACAGGTATTTAGTGAGTTTTATGTCATTTCTCCCTCTTTTGTAGAATAAAAAAGGCATCGTCGAGAATTGCTAGTAAAATCGACGGAATAAATTCTCCCCCTTGATGTGTGCTCCCCCTCGTTCGAGGGCACCAAGGAATCGAGCTATGGTTTCTTGGCTACAAAAACGAGTTAAAACAATACAAATATTTCTAACATGTAGCAAGAAGGAAGGAAAAATATGACAAGTTCAAGCAAACATCAAAGCAAAAGATACTTTATTCATTTAGGACAATGTTGAGAGCTACAACACAAACATACATAAAGAAAAACAAATATGCTTTAGAAGCATGTTGGGATTTAAAGACTTCAAGATGATTCTTAGAGTTAATACTGCTCAGTTAGTGCTGCTAGTTCAAAAGTTAATGCTGTTGGTTTAAACTGCTGAAAGATTACAACTGCTTGGAAAAGTTTCTACTGTCAGATGGATAAAGACAAGAGAAAGGATTGGAGAACAAGAATACTTACGAAGATAAGTATTGAGTTATTTTTGTAAAAGATATGTATAAGTTATTTGTTTAAAAGATCATGATAACTTAGGAAAGTATTATAAGCCTTGTAGGACTCCTTGGTGTATAAAAGGAGGTCCTAGGGTATAGAATTTAATGTACCAAAATGAGTCATTGTCATAGCTTCAAGGTTTTTGTAACCCTAATACTTTTGAGTATTCGTATTTAATATATTGAGGCTGAAAGTTTGATAAACTGTTTATCTTTGATTGTTTTACTGTTTCATTGTTCTTCTTAGTATTACAAACTAGATTCCGCATAGTTTGTGATATTCTCAATCTTAGCTTCTACCATAGTTGTCTTGGATCTATTCAATACAACTAAACCTTACATCAAGCTAAGGAGTTTAAGATCTGTTCATTGGGATCAACAAGTGGTATCAGAGCTTGTTGTGAAGCTTTGAATAAGAAGAAACAAATAATATATACTAGATCTATTTCTCAATAATAAGATGGAGGCAGGAACTACTTCTACAACTCTGACTGCAAGACTTCCTATCCTCAACCCAGGGGATTATGATCTCTGGTTAATGAGGATAGAACAATACTTTCTCATGACTGATTACTCCCTCTGGGAAGTAATTAAAAATGGTAACAAAGTGTTGAAGAGAACTGTTAGAGAAAATAAGCAGGAATATGAACCTACTACTGTAGAAGAAAAGCAGGACATGAGGAATGAGATGAAAGCTAAAGGAACTCTGTTGATGGCACTCCCAAATAAGGACCAACTAAAGTTTCATTCATATAAAGATGCAAAACTACTAATGGAAGCCATTGAGAAGAGGTATGGAGGAAACAAGGAATCCAAGAAAGTTCAGAGAACTCTACTCAAGCAACAATATGAGAACTTTACAGGATCAAGTTCAGAGATAATGGATCAAACTTTTGATAGGTTGCAAAAACTTATCACTTAGTTGGAGATTCAAGGCGAAGTTATTACACAAGAGGACATGAACTTAAAACTGTTAAGAAGTCTTCCATCTGAATGGAAGACTCATGCCTTGATCTGGAGGAACAAACAGGAGATAGAGACCATTAGTTTGGATGACTTATATAACAACTTGAAGATATATGAACCTAAAATCTTAGGATCATCAAGTACAAGCCAAAATCCAAAAAATGTGGCTTTTGTGTCCTCCAACAGCACTAACAGCAATAGTAACAGTAGCATAAATGAAGCAGATAACACTGCTTATGGAGTTAGTGCTGCTCATACAGAAAGTAATCCTACAACTGGAGATAACCTTAGTGATGCTGTGATCTATGCTTTCCTAGCTAGTCAGCCCAATTCTCCTCAAATGTCATGAGAGGATCTAGAACAAATTGATCATGATGATCTAGAAGAAATGGATTTACAATAGGAAATGGCCATGCTGACTATTAAAGCTAGGATATTCATCAAGAGGACTGGCAGGCAGTTGGATGTAAATTGTCAAAGAGTTGGATTTGACAGATCAAAAGTGGAGTGCTATAATTGTCATAAATATGGTCACTTTGCAAGAGAATGTAAAGCTCCTAGAAATCAGGAAAACAGAGGAAGAGAGATTAATAGAAGAATTATGACAGTAGAAACTCCCACTAAAAATGCCTTGGTTGCTCAAAATGGAATTGGAAGGAATGATTGGAGCTACCAAGCTGAGGAAGAGCATCCTATAAACTTTGCATTGATGGCACATACATCTTCAGGAAGTTCTTCCAGTTCAAATTCTGAGGTAGATTCTTGTTCTAAATCATGTGTAATAGCTTATGCTAATCTCAAAGAACAATATGATAGTTTGTCTTCTGATTACATAAAGTCTCAATTTAATTTAGTATCTTATAAAGCAGGTTTAGAATCAGTAGAAACTAGACTAGCTCACTATAAGAAAAATAAGGCTGTGTTTGAAGAAAGCATTAATGTTTTAAAACTTGAAGTCAAACTAAGAGACACTGCTTTAGTTGAAAACAAAAAGAAATTGGAAAAAGCAGAAAAAGAGAGAGATGAGTTAAAACTAACATTAGAGAAGTTTCAAAATTCATCTAAATCTTTGAATAATTTGCTGGAAAGTCAAGTCATTGACAAGTTTAAAACTAGACTAGGATATAATGCAGCTTCTTCTACTACAACTACTCCAATTATCAAAGTTCGATGGAACTCCAGGAGAGGTCCTGAGTTCACATAGGAACGTGAAGATCAATTTCGAAAGAAGTATCCGCATCTCTTCACAAAGAAAAGGAAAACCGCACCCTCAACAAGTGTCGCATCTCGAGCCTTGCGGACAAGGCTCCTTTAACGGGGGAAGACTGTAACAATCCATTATTTCAGGTTATTTTATGACTTCAATAATTCCCTTATTCATTTTTAGGGTTTTACGCGTTTACTTTTAATTTTCATCGTTTAGTTAAATCGCGTAAACTAAAAATCAACAATCAATGTCTATATACTCCGTTAAACTTATAAATTATCTAATAATTAGGGTATATTGATAAGTTTTAACATTTTTATAAGAATAGTATTTTTATGTTACCCGGTTTTAAGTTTCGTGACTTAATGGCTTAACATTAGTAATTACCAGGACCAAGCACCTCACCACCTTAAGCCAAGCACCTCACCATCTCATAAAGAGGTGGCGTGCATATAGCAAACTACAAGACCACTTGGTCTTAAATTACCATACAAGGTCTTATAGTAAGACATGTGTCTTAGATATTTCTCTAATATAAACACTAGCTTATTCCACTTCACTTATCCTTTATCATAAATCACCAAATACCTCTCTTTTCCCTACCTTATTTTAGAAACAACAAAACACCATCGATGGTATTTCAAGCTTGGATTAAAGGGTTAATAAGCTAGGATTTTAGAGCTTAAGATCTAGAGTTCTTAGTTGATTTTGGGTTCATTATTCACTAGTTACTCCCATCACTTTGTAAGCATGCCAATCTCATTTCCATACTTGTATCTCCATATATAATGCATGCCATGTTTATATTAGAACTTATATATACTTGTGGTGTTGAAAAAGTTAATGAAAATCTTATTTCTAAAACCTAAGCTTGAATTTGTAAAACCTATGTAAACATATTTTTGGACTTAGCTGCTTCTAGTACACTTACACATTTGTCTTGGGATGTTCCCTATTTTTTGGAATTTATAAAGGTCGTTTACTAT
>BQNB010102520.1:0-24227 GCA_026074375.1 Tanacetum coccineum | reverse complement strand
TAGCAGCATTAACTCCTTCAGTAGCATTAACTTTGTACTAGCAGTAGTAACTTTTGTACTAGCAGTACTAACTACTTAGTAGTTTTTCTTCTAAGTCTCTCAGCAACACTGATATGCTCTAGCAGTAGTAACTTTACACTAGCAGTACTAACAGTGTACTAGCAGTTGTAACTTCACCAGCAGTCTTAAACACTTAGAATAATTTTCATTGAAATTCTCTAACAGCACTAACTTTGACTGAGCAACATTAACATTAATAAGAGCAACAGTAACTCCAAACATCATCAAGAAGCTTTTAATCCCAACACATGTCACTTGCTAAAGTATTTTTGCGACACATCGAGAGTTTTAAGCATTTCAAAATTCATCAATCGTCAATTCATATACTGGAACAAGTTTGATTCATATAGAATCGCACCATCATTTCTTTCCAGTTGTCACAAGCTTGATTCGTATAGAATCGCACAAGTCACCTACCAAGAGCTTGTTTGATGTTGGCTCTAGAAGGATTTTCATCGTCACTATGAATACTTAAGTATCACTCGGATGTTCTGGCAATATCACAAGGATAATGCGTAGGACTCTTTATATATTTCTTGTTATTCACATTGTGTGACTTAGCAAGCATAATTTAGACAAGTGCCCTAATGAGATTTATGGATGATCTCTTTTGGCTCTAGACTCAATAGTGCGCTTTGGTTTTAGTGATCGGAGGCTGGAGCAGACTGCCACCTTTTCAATACCAACTAACTCGGAGTAAGAAAGTTGATAGAAATGCGTGTAATCTTCGTGAGAAATGAAACAAAAATCTTTTGAGAGATTCTGAGTGGCTAGGGAGGGTTGTGCATTGCATCACTGGGTCCATGATGTCAGTCTTCAATGTCAGCAATCATCTTTGTGATTCTTGACAGCAGATGTATTGACCCGGTTACTGCCTAAGTATAAGGAGGGCTTCTTTCTTTTCACCATTTATCTTAACGTTTCTTTTTAATTCTTCAACCCCTTCAGCGCTTACCGAGACTTCATAACTAGTACCTTGTTGGGTTTGTTCTAGTACTAGCTCCATCACAGTCGGCACTTTTCCCTTATTCTCACTTTTACTCCTTTTTTCATACCTAAGGACTACTACACTATCTAGTGGAATACCCTGGGTAGATCCCTCTAGTTCTGGCTGGATCATGGGAATGAATACCTAAACTTAACCACCTTATAACTCCAGTGCAGTAATATAAATGGTCGGTCTTTTAGTATTTCCACATAACAGCTAATCACGTAACCATTTGCTCCCCCTTCATATGTGCATCGCATCGATTAATCAAAAGAGTTTAGCACATGTGTGGGAAAGCGTACACTTGAGATCTCAAAAATCACATTCTTAGCCATATAATTTAATCACATTCTCTCCCCTTATCAAAAATATTAAGTCTCTTGATATTTTGGATATCAATTGATTCAAATATAACTGCTTTCGGGGAAAGAATGTCCAATTATTAACAAGCCGCAAAAGGAACATATTAATGCTCCCCCTCAATTTTTGAGGGTAGTTATATGGTGTTTGAGTACGATAATTTGAAAGATTTTGAATTTACTAAGAAATTCTAGAAAATTCATACTCAAACACTATATATGCCTAATACTAGTCTACACTACTTATATATATACATATTCACATGATTATTAAATTACAGAAAAATGACCTGAAATATGGAAGGGCAAGATATGACTTGGTCATATTGTCCGTTCAAGCAGCCTTAGATCATTCCCGTAGTCACGTCCACCAACAAACTTCTCTAAATTACGCATCAATCTCCTTTCAAAGAGCAGCTTATCAATCGCCTTGACCATGATGCATGACCTTTTCATTTCCAAGTTACTCCAATGTCTTTTTTGCAGGTAATCCATCTCCAAGTTAGAAGCAATATCATGAAGCACACGTCTAACAGATGAGAGCGTCCCGTCGCAGAATTTGTATAGTTCATCCGAGCGCATCAACCTGTTTCTTTTGTACTTGTCTAGATAAATGATTCCTTGAGGGTTTTTGTATGCAGTGTATGGGGTTAATTTGGAGATGTTAGATCTAGTTGTCTCTGGACAGGTAATATTAAGTTTCTTCTGATAGCTTTCAACTTCTAGCTGAAGGTCTTGGACACGGTGAAGAATGACAATACGTTTAGTAAACATTCTCAATGCCACACCTAAGTCGTACCGATCATCCACATCAAGATTAGACAATTTCTTCAGGACTAAGAGAAGTAGCATATCTTCAATATCACGCAGATTAACTCATGGGAAGTCGCCTTTGTAACACCCCCAAAAATGTGTCGCAACGTAAATATGTTCGGGAGTGTTACTTCATAATACAACAGCACAAGATACAAGAGAATGACCTCTAAATGTGTCGTTTGAAAAGTAACCTCGTTGATTTTCTTGAAATTGATATAACATTTGTCCTATAATAGCATCACAATGAAAAGCTTGAAAGCAATACAACAAGATTTGATCATTTGTATGTAAGTAGAAATCCATGAATGAAATCTTGTCAATTTAGACTCCAATGCACATCAAGTAAGTCAAGCATCCAATTCACCTGAGAAAAACATGCTTAAAAGTGTCAACATAAAGTTGGTGAGTTCATAGATTTTTGTATATGTAATTGTTGAAATCAAAAGATTTATAAAGTATGCATGAACATTTCAATCCTTATAATAGTCGCCAAAAATTCAAGTGTAAATGTAGAACCGAAAGAGTATAGTGTCTACTGCTTCACCACAGTATAATGAAAAGTGTTTAGTAACCAGTAATGTTCAAAAAAGTCATGTGGACCACAAGATTTCTAAAATGTATGTGACTACTATAACAGATACAATATCACATAAAATGTATCTACTGTTGCGCTAAGCTCATGACACCGAGGCTAATTTATGTAGCATATAATATGCCAATTGTATTATGCCCTACCGGTGTCTGACCAAGACACCCAATAAGATTGACATGGTATATATCCGTTTATCGGGAGTCCCGTTGGTAGTGAGCGCTACTCACCCAGATAGGGATAATTAGTCCTAATAGATCTATTTATAACATTCACGCTTACTTAACCAGTACAGTCGGTCAAGCAATTGACGGTTCAAGATGGTTCAGGCAAGAGGGTGGTTTAATCGCTACTTAGGCAACACGTAAACAGGAGATGATAACCAAAAACACTTGTGTCCAATGAAGAAATAACCATTATATTCATAAACAACTTTAAATACTTAAATCCATAAGTAGAAAGAGTGTGATATCAATCAAGTAACCGAGTTTGTAATTGGTGTGTAAACAATTTTGTAAACGTGTATGTAACCAAGTTATGAAATCAAGTATGTAAAAGAGATTGTAAATGAATGTGTAAACAATTTGTAATGAGCATGTATTCTCCCCCGATATTTGTGAAGTAATTGTAAAACAAGTGAAAGAGGGCCTATAAACTCACCTTGATGATGAAGAACAATTGGCCGAAGTGTACATATTAAGCACAACACAAACGGAAACCAGAACGGCTCGACCAAGGAGTTGCGGTTTATCTTAACGGCTAAGTCCCGCTACTTTATGATGATGAATTGGGGTTTTCCGATGGATGAGCACATCAATGTGACACATTAATAAAAGATTTAGATTTTAAGTTGTAATAGTTTGGTGGTTAGTTAAATAAAATAAATCAAAAAGTAAACACAAAGTATGTAATATATTCCGTATATATTACATATGAAAAATAAACAAGTATATAATTCATACAGTGAATTATATAACAAGGAAAACCAATCAAATAAATAATCGAGGTATATAATACTTTGCAAGTATTATATAAGAAACGCGAGAAAATAATTTAAACAAAATATTTCGACACGTGTTCGTAAATCACCAATTTAATTAATAGAAAGTTCTTGCATAAAAGTAAACATACGTTTTAAAGTTACGAATCATATAAACGATGCTTGTAAATCTTCTACAAAAGTTGTGATTTTACCTTCTAGTCGGGAATTTATAAAATAATATTTTATAAATTAGTATTTCGTCTCGTTTTTAGCTAAAATGGCTGTCTTGTTTGAAAAAGTATAGTTTTCATTTGTTGTCGGGTTATTATAAAATTACAAATTAAACATCTTAAGACTATATATTTTCATCATTTTATCGGGTTTCTAAAATAATAGAAATTATACTGAAAATTACTAAGTATAAAAATTTATATAATTTTCGACATGACCTATTCGTTTGTACGTCGTTTCCCCACATTTATAAATTTCAACGTTTTCCTCTTTTTAATCAATCTGTGTTGCAAAATACTTCAATATATATCTAAACGACTTAAACAAATCAAAACAAGTATAACCAAACACACCCTTACGGCTATTAAACAACGAAAATAATAATTAACACATTTATTTAACCATTTACCACCATTAAATCTGGTTTTATATATGAAATTTTATGATATATTGATTAGTCGATTTATATAAACCAAAGGCACCCTAACGGCTGTTTCGCAGCAAACCAAACACATCCTCGTGGCGTTTCTGTCAAACCAAACACACCCTTACGGTTTCCTGCTCACCCAAACACACCCTTTACGGTTTCCTGCTCACCCAAACACACCCTTTACGGTTTCTTGCTCACCCCAACACACCCCTTGCTGTTAAACAGCCAACCAAACGCACCCCATTTGCATTTCTAAGAAACCAAACGCACTCGTGGTGCTAAACCGAGATCCAAACGCACCCTTTTGGTGCCGAACCCAGACCCAAACGCACCCTTTGGTGCGGTTTTGGCTAAACCAACTCACCCTTCATAGTGTTAAGAGAACCAAACGCACCCTCGGTGCTGTTTTGACTAAACCAAACGCACTCTATACTGCTAAACAGCGAAACAAACACACCCTATGTTGTTTTTGAAGCAAACGCACCCTAATGGGTTGATTTAACAACCAAATGCACCCTTTTTGTGACAGATAAAACCAACTCACCCTTTTGGGTGCCTGAGAAACCCATCGCACTCTTGGTGGGCTGAGACGAGCCAAACGCACCCTTGATGGTGATTCTGCCAAACCCAACGCACCCTGATGGTGGCTGAGCAGAACCAACGCACCCTTGTTGGTGCTGTTACAGTCAAACGACCTTTGTGGTATTGATAGAAGATGGTAGCGAGGTGGTGGTAAGGGTGGCTGCGCTGGTGATGGTGGTGGGGGTGTTCAAATGAAAGGTGAAGGAGATGGTGGCTGCTGAGGTAGCGGCGACTGTCGTGGAGTGGCAGTCGTGGTGTTGGGGCTGCGAAGATGGTGATATGGTGTCGAGGTGATGACTGCGAGGTGGTGACGTGGTTGAGATGGCCACGATGGTGGTGAGGGTGGTGGTGCCGGCTAGTGGGTTGGCCGGAGACTCGCTGGAGCGGCGCCGAAAAAAAGGGAGAGGGGAGGAGTGTGGCTAGGGTTATAATGAGATGAAACCCTAACACTTTAGTTTATATACCCAAAAGTTATAAAATGAAGTGACAAGTGCCCAATAGATCAAGGTTAATGTTGTAAATATTACTAGAAGGACCAAGAGTGTAATTTTTGATAACTAATGGTTCGGTACTCATTTGGGCTAGTTAACGGATGATTTAAAACACGAAAGTTGCGCCATTGTTTTTCAAATAGTTTTTCCTACGAAAATGAGTATTTACATGACTATTATTTCATAAATGTTTTTATAAAATATATTTAAAATGATTATTATTTATTTTGTGTAGTCAACGGGTATCACTGACAAACTTTGTCCGTAAAAATAAAACTTAATTTGAGCATTCGCGTTTTGAACAAACATTTTTGAATAAAATGTAAAATAATTTTATTAAATATATTTATTTAATAAAAAGTGATAATTAAATATAAATTTAATTATTTTTGTGTCGGCACGCGTTGTGTTCGGTTTTCAAAACTTTGCGAGGGTATTTCAGTCATTTTTTGCTTGTTTTTGGGTCTCGGGCAAAACTAAAAAGTTGCCCGGAATGTCGTTTTACATCAAATTGCTTTAGAGTCCGAGCCGTGAAAATATGATTTAGCGGGTCGTTTTTGATAAGTCAACTTAGGAATAATATATATTTTCTCGTTTTCAAGTCAAATAAATTTGCACATGGGAGATATGTAATAATAAATATGATTTATCATTTAAATATGTTCCGGAAAAAATTACCGTTTACGCGTTAATCGTTTTTATGTGACAATAAAAGATCAAAAGTCAAAAAGTCAACTCGGACCCGAAAAGTCAAAGGGTAAAATAATCATTTAAAATTCTGAAAATTGTCGGTTGTTACAGTACCTAACCCTTAAAGGAATCCCGTCTCAGGATTCGATTCTTGTCAACCTATTGTGTGACCAAGAAAAGATTTCAGATTTAATAACCAGTTTTTAAACATGGCGTTGATAACTTTAGTCAGCAAAATTAGATGTTTCGACACTTCTCAACATACCAAAAATTTGGCTAGGTTTGACCAGGATATTTAATCCATCAAAATAGGTATCTCAAAAAAAATCATTACAGGTTTTATGATTGACATAAACGCGTTATAAAGAAAGGTCTCTTAATAGTGAAAGCATCGAAGGAGAAAGTGTAGTCGCGTGAGTATGTTTGTATAAAGTTTTAAATGTTCAAGGACGGAGTCTCGTTTCTGATATCTGTAATGTTCGATGATTAATAACGGACGAGGCTAATGGATGTAAGTATTCAACTTACTTGGCAGTACCAGGATGTATCGCGACCTAAGTCTTCGTACTAGTGGCCCGAAATGAATAGTTCGACTATCTCTTTCGTCGATAGGTGTTTATCTGGTTTAAGGGGGGTTGCATTACCTATTGGATAAAGTTGTACAAGCTGGGACCGCTCCAGGACCCAACAACAGCAACCATAACGACAATAACTATAACAAATGGTGATGGGATGCAGAGAGTGAGGACATTTCGAGAAACAATATCCCCAGAATAAAGTTCAACAAATGGGAGGAGCTCGCGGGAGAGCTTATGCGATAGACGGCGGAATATGGTACTCAGTCGTTAGTTCGAGGATGAATCAACTCCATTAGCTCAAGTGTGAGTTCGTGATTGTAAGGATTTGTAACGGTAAAAGTAATAACTTAAGAACGAGATCATGTAGTTCAATTGAGGCGTTATGATTCTGCTGAGTGGTAAGACACGATTGTGTTTCTAGACCTTTTCGATGGATTCCAGTGATTATTGGGTTCAAGTTCATACTCGTGTCATATTGAACACCATTTATGCCCACTATTTATATTCCTTATTTACATAGAGAAGCATCAAATGTATGTAAGTAAGAAATAATAAAACTTATAGTTCACGGTGATTTACAAATTTATTTATTTAATTGAAGAGGCTTATCCAATCCTTTAAATAAGAGGATTTTAAATCCTTCCTACTTAATAATTTCTGATGCAATATGCGTACTTACATAACCTTCAAGGTGGTGGATAACATGGCAATGTAGTTGTTCTAATAAGCATGGGACGAGTGTTTAAAACTCGTATTCAGAGACGGAGAGTAAACAATCAGGAGTGGGAAATGACTAGTTTAAAATAGTTTGCATGAGTTTACGGTTATAGTAATAGAAAAGGTCTTTATGAACGTGATTACCATAAGCAAATATGGTATTAATCCTACATATTACATGTCCCGCCCTTACAAAGACTTGCTAGTACTTAGATCATACATATATTCATGAAAACAAAAATGTGAGGGTTTCGTTTATAACGTTAATGTTATAAGGTTATGAAAAACGTTTTGAGGCTATTGTAAAACTTACAATGTTCTGAGGACAAAGTTCGAGACCATTGTGCAACTCACAATGTCTAAGGAATAAAATGAGTGACCATGTGTAATTACATGTCTAAAGAATGTTCTTAGTATTTTTATTTAAATTACTCTTATATAATAAATGTCCGATATACGTAAAGGGATGTAAGCATATATATATTATACATATGTATGTCATGTAAGCACTTAATTGTAACAAGTAATGTAAGCAAGTAGTGTGTATGCACTTTGAAAATGTTTGATGTGATGCAATGTTTGTGAAAAAAACGGTTTTACTCTAGGGTAAATTATGCAAACCTAGTTTGTTATAAACCAGTGCTATGATTACAATTGTAACAACTCCCAATAATGTGTAGTTAACGAAAATATGTTCGGTGGTGTTACTTTCATAATAAAACAGCACAAGATACAATGTGGAACGGACCTCTAGATGTGTCGTATGAAAAGTAATTCGTTGATTTTCTTGAAATGATTATAACATTTGTCCCATAATAGCATCACAATGAAAGCTTGAAAGAATTTACAACGAGATTTGATCATTTGTATGTAAGTAGAAATCCATGAATGAAATCTTGTCAATTTAGACTCCAATGCACATCAAGTAAGCTAAGCATCTATTCACCTGAGAAAACATGCTTAAAAATGTCAACATAAAGTTGGTGAGTTCATAGATTTTTGTAAGTATAAACGTTTGTGAATCAAATGATTTATAAAGTATGCATAACCATTTTCAATTCCTTATAATAGTCGCCAATAACTAGTAAGTGTTAAATGTAGAACGGAAAAAGTATAGTGTCTACTGCTTCACCACAGTTTAATGATATGTGTTAGTAATCAGTATGTTCAACAAAAGTATATGTGGGCACAGAATTCCAAAATGTATGTGACTACTATTAAAGAGACAGTATCACATAAAAATGTATCTACTGTTGCGCTAAGCCTCATGACACCGAAGCTAATTTTGTGTGGTATATAATATGCCAATTATATTCTGGCCCTACCGTGTGGACAAAGACAACCATGAGATTTGACCATGTTATATATCCGTTTATAGAGCCCGTGGGTAGTGAGCGCTACTCACCCGGATAAGGATAATTAGTCCCAATAGATCTATTTATAACATTCACGCTTACTTAACCAGTACAGTCGGTCAAGCAATTGACGGTTCATGATAGTTCGGGCAAGAGGGTGGTCTAATCGCTACTTAGGCAACACGTAAACAGGAGATGATAACCAAAAACACTTATGTCCAATGAAGAAATAACCATTGTATTCATAAACAACTTTAAATACTTAAATCTATAAGTAGAAAGAGTGTGATATCAATCAAGTAACCGAGTTTGTAATTGGTATGTAAACAATTTTGTAAACGTGTATGTAACCAAGTTATGAAATCAAGTATGCAATCAAGTATGTAAAAGAGATTGTAAATGAATGTGTAAACAATTTGTAATGAGCATGTGTTCTCCCCCGAGATTTGTGAAGTAATTGTAAAACAAGTGAAAGAGAGGCTATAAACTCACCTCGATGATGAAGAACGATTGGCAGAAGTGTACATATTAAGCACAACATAAACGGAAACCGGAAAGGCTCAACCAAGGAGTTGCGGTTTATCTTAAAGGCTAAGTCCCACTACTTTATGATGATGAATTGGGGTTTTCCGATGGATGAGTACATCAACGCGACACGTTGATAAAAGATTTAGATTTCAAGTTGTAATAGTTTGGTGGTTGGTTAAATAAAATAAATCGAAAAGTAAACACAAAGTATGTAATATATTCCGTATATATTACATATGAAAAATAAACAAGTATATAATTCATACAGTGAATTATATAACAAGGAAAACCAATCAAATAAATAATCGAGGTATATAATACTTTGCAAGTATTATATAAGAAACGCGAGAAAATAATTGAAACAAAATATTTCGACACGTGTTCGTAAATCACCAATTTAATTAATAGAAAGTTCTTGCATAAAAGTAAACACACGTTTTAAAGTTACGAATCATATAAACGATGTTTGTAAATCTTTTACAAAAGTTGTGATTTTACCTTCTAGTCGGGAATTTATAAAATAATATTTTATAAATTAGTATTTCGTCTCCTTTTTAGCTAAAATGGCTGTCTCGTTTGAAAAAGTATAGTTTTCGTTTGTTGTCGGGTTATTATAAAATTACAAATTAAACATCTTAAGACTATATATTTTCGTCCTTTTATCGGGTTTCTAAAATGATAGAAATTATAGTGAAAATTACTAAGTATAGAAATTTATATTATTTTCGACATGACCTATTTGTTTGTACGTCGTTTCCCCACATTTATAAATTTCAATGTTTTCCCCTTTTTAATCAATCTGTGTTGCCAAATACTTCAATATATATCTAAACGACTTAAACAAATAAAAACAAGTATAACCAAACACACCCTTATGGCTGTTAAACAACGAAAATAATAATTAACACATTTATTTAACCATTTACCACCATTAAATCCGGTTTTATATTTATAAAATCTTACGATATATTGATTAGTCGATTTATATAAACCAAACGCACCCTAACAGCTGTTTCGCAGCCAACCAAACACACCCTCGTGGCGTTTCTGTCAAACCAAACACACCCTTACGGTTTCCTGCTCACCCAAACACACCCTTTACGGTTTCCTGCTCACCCAAACACACCCTTTACGGTTTCCTGCTCACCCAAACACACCCCTTGCTGTTAAACAGTCAACCAAACGCACCCCATGTGCGTTTCTAAAAAACCAAACGCACTTGTGGTGCTAAACCTAGATCCAAACGCACCCCTTTGGTGCCGAACCCAGACCCAAACGCACCCCTTTGGTGCCGAACCCAGACCCAAACGCACCCCTTTGGTGCCGAACCCAGACCCAAACGCACCCTTTGGTGCGATTTCGGCTAAACCAACTCACCCTTCGTGGTGTTAAGAGAACCAAACGCACCCTCGGTGCTGTTTTGACTAAACCAAATGCACTCTATGCTGCTAAACAGAAAAACAAACACACCCTATGCTGTTTTTAAAGCAAACGCACCCTAATGGGTTGATTTAACAACCATACGCACCCTTTTTGTGACATATAAAACCAACGCATCCTTTTGGGTGCCTAAGAAACCCAACGTACCCTTGGTGGACTGAGACGAGCCAAACGCACCCTTGGTGGTGATTCTGCCAAATCCAACGCACCCTGATGGTGGCTGAGTAGAACCAACACACCCTTGTTGGTGCTGTTACAGCCAAACGCACCCTTGTGGTGTTGATAGAAGATGGTGGACAGGTGGTGGTAAGGGTGTATGCGGTAGAGATGGTGGTGGGAGGGTGTTCGAATGAAGGGTGAAGGAGATGGTGGCTGCTGAGGTAGCAGCGGTTGTCGTGGAGTGGCAGCCGTGGTGGTAGGGCTGCGAAGATGGTGATATGGTGGTGATGGTGTCGAGGTGATAACAGCGAGGTGGTGGCATGGTTGAGATGGCCGCGGTGGTGGTGAGGGTGGCGGTAGAAGTGGTGGTGCCGGTTGATGGGTTGGCCGGAGACTCGCCGGAGCGGCGCCGAAAAAAGGGGAGAGGGGAGGAGTGTGGCTAGGGTTATAATGAGATGAAACCCTAGCACTTTAGTTTATATACCCAAAAGTTATCAAATGAAGTGACAAGTGCCCAATAGATCAAGGTTAATGTTGTAAATATTACTAGAAGGACCAAGAGTGTAATTTTTGATAACTAATGGTTCGGGACTCGTTTGGGCTAGTTAACGGATGATTTGAAACACGAAAGTCGCGCCATTTTTTTCCAAATAGTTTTTCCTACGAAAATGAGTATTTACATGACTATATTTAATAAATGTTTTTATAAAATATATTTAAAATGATTATTATTTATTTTGTGTAGTCAACGGGTATCACTAGCAAACTTTTTCCGTAAAAATAAAACTTAATTTGAGCATTCACGTTTTTGAACAAACGTTTTTTAATAAAATGTAAAATAATTTTATTAAATATATTTATTTAATAAAAAGTGATAATTAAATATATATTTAATTATTTTTGTGTCGGCACGCGTTGTGTTTGGTTTTCAAAACTTTGCGAGGGTATTTCGGTCATTTTCTCTTGTTTTTTGGTCTCGGGTAAAACTAAAAAGTTGCCCGGAATGTCGTTTTACATCAAATTGCTTTAGAGTCCGAGCCGTGAAAACGTGATTTAGCAGGTCATTTTTGATAAGTCAATTTAGGAATAACATATATCTTCTCGTTTTTAAGTCAAATAAGTTAAAAATAAATTTGCACATGAGAGATATGTAATAATAAATATGATTTATTATTTAAATATGTTCCGAAAAAAATTACCGGTTACGCGGTAATCGTTTTTATGTGACAATAAAAATCAAAAGTCAAAAAGTCAAGTCGGACCCGAAAAGTTAAAGGGTAAAATAGTCATTTAAAATTCCAAAAATTGCCGGTTGTTACAGCCTTCCTTGAACATGTAAAGCACATTATCATCTCTACGAACTACAATTTCTTCTAAATACCCATAGTCATACCACCTCATAATTTTGACATTGGTTACTGCAATAATTCTTCTTTTGGAGTAGACATCATGTGGAGATTTCCAGTGGCATGCGTATGCATAGAATCTTTGTCGTTTCGGACCCTAGTGATATGTTCCCCAGACAACATGTTTGTTTTATGCTACTTTCACTGGACTCTATAATGTTGGAACCGTGTCTTCTATGCCTTCAATATTGTCGTACTTAGCAGCCCTGGTTCTTGTTGTAGAAGTCACGTATTTGCTACTTAAACGTCCACCTTTCAGATACTCAAGATTGTTGTTGATGAAGTAATCAGCAGGAACTACTTGACATCCTTGATCTTCACTCAATGGAAGTGGCTTGCTAAGATCAAACGGATATCCACGCCCTTCTGGATTATGCCAATCAAGTCAATCATTGACAGCTTTTTAACACTCTTTGAAATGATATTCAGGTTCGGCGAAGCTTTTGCATGAGCCCTTGAGCAGATTAAAAGCAGGACCTACTAAAATCTCTTGAGTCAGATTGTCAATTTTAAGACGGCTCATGACATAAGCTGAGAAGTCAATAGGAGTGTCCATAAGCTCATCGAATGCGCGAGGAGGTTGTCTTGCTTTTGCAATGGTAATGATCCATTTCTGAGGCGGTCGAGAGTCAGTAGATTTTGATTTATTCCAAGCACGATCATGAGTTGGAGGCTTGTCAGGTTTCTGGAACCAATCATGCTTAGGAGGAGCCTCATTATCAGGTTGATCATCTAAATGATTAGACTCATTCCCTTGATCCTGTTGTATCTCTATGTCTGCAGCTTTAAATTCTGGTTTCTCTACTTGTGTAGATTTACTCGAAGATTTAGGCTGAGATTGAGTGCCTTTAGAAGAGCTAGATGACTTTGATTCCTTTGACTTTGAGCCTTTTGATGGTTCAGCATCCTTGCTTGACTTTCTTCTTTTTGTCCCTTGGTCTGATCTAGTAGAGGGGTCTTCATCCTTGTCTTGATCATCTAGTCCTCTAACAACATCATCATATGAGGTAATGATGTCCTTGTCTGAGTTGTATGCTTCAACCAATGCATTGTAGAGATTCTTTTGAATATCCGGTCTGTTTATTGATTTATTGGTCTCCCTTTTGTCAATGATAATCTTTTTCAATTCGAATTCTGACAATAAAGCTGCTACTTTATAAGATGTCTGAGGTTGATTGGTTGATCTAACCAATACTTCAGCTCCCAGAGATTTTGTTACGTACTTCTCAATATGTGGCATGATCTTGGAGACTTGAGCTGTCACCTGCTCCTTGATTATTTCCTTCATGGTTGAGTCTACTTGATTAAAGAATTCTTGATTCTCAGCTTCAGCTTCTTCTTTGAGCTTGTTTGATTATAGCCGGACAACCACATCCACTGCTTCTTTCATCTTGGACGCGAGGTATTGATCAACAATCCCCGAAATTGAGGAGACAGCTTCAGCAAATTGACTTGTTTGGTTGAACTCAGCCAATTTAGTTTTCAAGGCGGACACCCTTTGTTTAAACCAGAATAGGGACGCAAAGTTGGGAATTTCTGGCAAAGTTGTAATTGGATTAGTTGTTATTGTTGTGGATTCTGGTGTTTGTTGTTAAGGAGTTGTTGTAAGATGTGAAGAAGGATTGACGGGAGGAGGTGAAGGAGGAACGGTTGAGGTGTTCATTAGGGAGGCAATCTCATTGACATCAGGACTGGTGTTGTCAAGGTTTAGTAGCTTGCTTGTAAAATCAGATGAGACAGACGAACTTTGCATGGTACCTTTAGTCTTATCATGGACAGTCGTAAGAGTTACCAGACCATCATCTTCTTCTTGTACAAACCCAGACTCGTGAGAAGCATTTTGTTGATCTTCTCCACATTGTTCAGCATTAACCATGTCTGTATCTCTAAGTCCCTGTGTGATGTTTAAATCTCCATACAACTCCTTTGCGACATCGTCGTCTTCTTCTTCATACATCTTTTCTTCATCGTCAGATTTGTCCTTCTCTAGAGTATACACGTACTCCTCATCTTGTTCTTCTTCTTCATAGTCTTTTAGAGTGAACGAAGGATTTTCTTCATAATCGTCCTCATTACCACCATCATCATTTTCATCACCGTTATCATCATCTCCATTGCCATCATCATCATCATCATCTTTGTCATTAACATCATCACTTTCATCTTCACTGTCACCCTAAGACTCAGCTTCACTATCAGTAGAATCATCTTTAGACACATCAGGAACCCCTGGTTTCTCACCAGTTCCTTCACTTGTGTCTTTGGGCTTGTCAATTTGCTCATCAGGACCCTCTGATTCAAAATCAGCTCCCTCACTTGATTCGCTAGCTTAAAGGTTGTGAGTTTGACCCTTACTTTTCTTGAGAGCTTTCTTCATCTGAGCCGCTTCAAGTAGAGCTGCATCTGACAGTAACTCAATGCCTTTACCTCTGCCAATCTTAGCTGGTGCTTTATTCTTCGATACAGACTTATCAGGAGTATCTCTGATGACAATACCGATTATAGGGACAGTAGTGGCCTTTTTGGCAGGCCCCTTAACTCGCTTACCCTTCTGAGTAGGTTCTTTGGGAGAAGCAGGAACAATCTTGAGTTTGGGAGAAACAGGTTTCTTAAACTTACTTGCCTTCTTAGGAGGAACTTTCCCAGTAGCATAGTCAAGGTAAGTCTTGTACGCTTTAGATAGCTTGATGTCGTCATTTATCATCCCATCAGGAATCACTGCTCCATATATCTGACAATCTTCTGTTTTGGAGACGAATTTCAAAGTACCTAACAGAGTATCATCCATGTGAAGGTTAATCTTGTTCCTCATGGAGATGGTATTATCTTTGGAGATGGTATTATCTTTGGAGATGAAATGATCGATGATGACTTTGGTGAATCTTAGGTAGGACATGTGCTCTTTTCTTTCTGAACTGATTTCTCTGTTGTCAGCTTGATACATAAAGTCTTCCCAGAGGAGAGCAACATAATCAACGTTCTTCTGATTGTACATGGCCCATAAGATTTGAGCACGTGATTCCCTGAGCCTATCAAGTCCTGTTGATTTCCCAAAGATACATCTATTAATGACAGCAGCAAATGTCCTCCAAGGCTGGTGCATTTGATCAGTATGAATGGTAGAAAGCATTTCACAGTTGCCAGAATAACCAAGTTCCTTGATAAATGAAAGTAAATCATCTTCTGAAGGAAGTTCCACAAAATCTTGGTTAGGGAGACGGGGACAGATCTGAAGAATCTCATGGAATACTTTAGTGTCAACTCGGCACTTTTTCTTATCCATCTTGAAGTCATAAGCATCTATTTTTCCAATCTGCTCGATGGTGTTCCAGAACTGATGCATGTAGATTTCAGGGACTTCAGCAGTGATCTGGAAAGCAGGATAGCAAAGAGATAATTTGAGAGCATCCAATGTGACTTGATATGCTTCTTCTTTCTGTGGCTTGGTAAAAGTAATTCTGGCATTGCATCTTTCAATCTTTAGCCTCTTCTCAGGAGCGACCAAAGAATTGTCAAAAGCATCTTGTTGAGATGCAATAGGATTCATGTTTCTGCTAAGAAGATTCAACTACAATTCATATGCAAAGCAATTTATAGACATTAGACAGGCAGACATAACTACACATTATCAGGCATTCAATAGCAGGACATAAACCAGAAGGTCAACTTATGGTCAACAAGCTAACTTTAGGTCAACCATATTCAATTTGGCAACTTATATCTGACATAAGAAAGATTTCAACCTAAAATGAGTTATCAAGTTAAGACATTTAGGAAAGAAATCAATTTTATACCACATGTATAAATCACTGCCTTAAACATGTATAAATCGATGTATCTTTTATGTATAAATCGTCATCGACAACCTTAGGTATAAATCGTCGTATAAGACTTAGGTATAAATCGTCGTCTATAACCTAGGTATGAATCGCCGTCTAAGATCTATGTATATATCGCCGTCTATATAACAAAGTATAAATCGCCGTCTAGGCTTCCAGGTATAAATCGTCATCTGTGAATCCATGTATAAATTACTGTCTTCATACACGGGCTTATAAATCGCCGAATATAAAAACTTGATTTATACAATCCTTCACTTTTAGGATTTAACATAGACAAGGCACATATGAACTTATTCTAGCAGATTTAACATAAATTACCCCAAAAATTTCATTAACAACCAAGAACGAGTGAGTTCATGCTCGTGGGAATCAAAGTCACAAAATAGGTAAACAATACTTGGATTTTAACATTTGATAAGCATTCAAGAAAGGTTGCAAACACAAACAAAGCATAAACCCATCACATTTATCAAGTTCCCTTAAAATACCTAAATTTTTGCACAAAGAATCAAGAAAACCACGACCATATGAAAACCTTATACAAAACTGTTATAGGCGAGCAATCTACACACTTAAAGCATCAAAACCCCTCTATCAATTTTGGATTTGGTTACCTTTCATTTTTCGCAACCCTAAACCTAGTTTCTAGGGATTTCGAGCAAAAACATGAGATACAATCTAATTCCTTTTTACCACGTGTTGTTTAGCTAGTAGGGATCATAGTTGTAGTTTACCTAGAAGCTTGAAATGGTATGAGGGTTGAGATTATCTTTTTTCGGCTCATGTTTATTAGTTTTATTTTTATATTATAGGAACATGGCTTTAAATGAGTTATCGCGCGTTAATTGCATGGCGTTTTTTATATGGTATTTTCGTTGGCGTTATTTTTTCAGGTACTCATGGTTAATAGTGTGGGTTAATTATTTTGCGTTAAAATTTTATTTTTATTCTTTTGATTTTTTTTTTGTGCGGGTTTATTTTTTGGTTTCATGTTTAATAGTTTTTTTTCTTTTTTATATGTGCTTCATGTGTTGACCTCATGTGCGGAGTATTTTTTATTAGTGCGGGTAAATTTTATTGGGTTTTTAATTTTATTTTTATTTTTTTCTATTTTTTATTTGTGAGGGTTTATTTTTATCGGTCTCATGTTTAATAGTTTGTTTTTTTATTTATGGGATTATGAGTCTGGGACTCATGTCGCGAGTATTTTTCTTTATTGAATAAGTCGATATTTTGTAGTTTTTTTTTTTTATTTTATGCGTGGGTTTTTTGTACTTCCCTAAATAAAAAAAAACAAATTTCATATGGGCCGGGCCATTGGGAGGGTACTGTAGCAACACTGGGCATACTGTAGCAACAGCTGCCAAAAACGGGCAGCGTTTTATACCCTATTTTTTAGTATATTGTGTAATGGGATGAGTTGGTTTATAGTAAGTTCATTCATGGGGAATGATGGTTAAGCGGGCTGTGTTTGGCTTTATAGATGATTTGTATAGCCATTTTGGGTACCGAAGAGATTTTTTTACCTGAGTGTATATTGTTATAACTATTAGTGTGTTAACAGTTTATGTTTTGATTTTGGAACCGGTCTACTCATGAGACGTGGAGCTTAAGGTTTATTTAGCTAGACCGAATTTGATTATTTGCTTTAGCTAAATAAATCGGGTGGTATTCGTTTAATTGCGGGTCTTCAATTCGGTTCTATTTTCTATCTTTTTTCAATATATTAGTGTAGCTTAGATTAAAAATGTTTTGCTTTGCTTATTTGATCATTATGCGTAGCGAGTAGATTACTTTTATGCTTGTTGAGTAAATTATGTTTAGTGAATTAGGTGTGAAATTTAATAAGTGATTAGTGATTAATAATTTGCAAAAATTATTTAGTTTAGTGTTTTATTTAGTCGAACGGGCAAAAGCCGTAAGATTAAGTAGGCATTAAATTAGTAATTAATTCCTTGATAAAAAGTCGCTTTTAATATTAAGCCAACGTTTTGAGGATTCGATTTATTAGACGGGAAATTAGTTCATCATTAAGATCTAAAATTTCACACTTAAGAATCTAATCACTTTTACTTGACAAGCATATTTTTCTTTATATATCTTTCATCTTATTAGCTTGCTTGTTAATTAGTTTAATCTAGTTTTTTCAATTTAATTAGTTTTAAAACAAAAACAAAAATATTTGATATTCGAGCATCAAACAAATTGGCTTAGAGGATTTCAAATTTCGTCTTAGGTGGGACCGACATCGGAGGATAAACTATTACTTTTCCTAGAGTAATTGTCATATCTAACGGGATACTCTCTATATTATTACTAATTTGCTATTTTAATATATTATATATATATTTTTTATATCGAATCGGTACGCCTACCCAGTATGTGTGTGATTATTGGAGCGGATGGGTACGCCTACACAGGTTTGTGTGTGGTCCTGCCCTAATTTTAGTGCTCCAGCTGGTAGGCCTGTTAGGTGCGTAAGTGACATATGGTTTTGTTTAAGCTCGAAATTGTTAGCATTGATCGGTGGGACAACTATAGCATCTTCATAACCCTCGATGGGTGCTTGTAACATTTGGGCCATTGTTCGATTGTCGGCCATTGGAACAATGTTTTGTTCAACAATTGGTTCTACCGGAAGATTTTGTTGTTGTCGACGTCTTCGAGATTGCGAACGAGTGCGCATAAAAAGAAAACTAACAATTAAAAAGCAAAACTTTACACTAAAAATTTAAATTTTTTTTTTTTTTTACAATGAATTTTAACGGTTACACGAAAGAGACTTAAACCAAATAATCAACTACTTCACGGTAGCTCTTGAAAATTTCTTTTCAAGGTGAGCCGTACTTGGTAGTGACACAAAAGGCAAGTGTTAAATCTTTGATTACGATTTGGGAACAATTGCAAGTTCACCGGAAATTGAAATGATAATATCTCAATAGAAGATATTATTTGTTGGTGTTCGATTACCAACTTTGTTTATTTTATTTCTTTTTTAAAGGACAATTTTTTATGTTTTTGATTTTTCTATTTTTTTTATCTTTTACTTATACTAAAAAGAAAAGGAAAATATTTTTTTTTACTTTTCATATTTTTTTTTGAATTATGAAGCAAAAACAAAACTTTCGAGGATGAAAGGATCTTCAAACCAAATCAACAAACTCAAAACGTAGGAATCTTAAACACTGAGTCCCCGGCAGCGGCGCCAAAAACTGATTAGTAAGTTTTATATACCCAAAATATATATACTAATATAACTTTAAGAGTAATTAAGAAAATTACCAAGTTACCCTTGATAAAATTCACTCTCAAAAATATATATAATATAATATATAATAAGTATATTAAACCGGGTAAGTATGATCACCCGGGTCGTTTCCCTAACGACTAGTGAAATTGAAACCACGTTTAGGTTCGGATCCTGATTTGAATAGAGCAAAGATATTTTGGATAAGCTATTACTACTAATTAAGAAGCAACAAATAATGACAATTAAGCAAGTAAACAAATTTTAATCCCTAAAAATGTAAACTAAAATTTCACTAGATAAAGAAAAAGTTCCGAAAATTATTAAAAATAAAAGCCCTAATTTTTATTTATTTATAAAAGTTTAATTAAACTAATTAAAACTTAATCCTAACTATTAATTAAAACTAAACAAACTAATTAAAAACTAACTTAGGGACTAACTGTGTAAAAGACTCTAAGACTAACGGGCTAAAACATTTAACGGGCAAGGGTTAGCTGGAGAACAACTAAAACAGAAAATTTACAGGAATGGTCCCTGAGGACTACCCCGATAACAAACTAAGGACAGAATTAAAGTGAGATTTGAAAAGTGCTTATTATTAAAAACTTAAAAGAGCAAAGTTGAAGATTAAACTATTAAGAACAAATTTAATAAAAGAACCTTGTGCTGAAAATCAATAATAAGCTCAAAAAGAGCTTATCTTTAAGCTGTTTACAGAAAGTGAGGTTTTGGGCTTATTTTCACTTAAACATCCATAAAATACTCAAATAAAGCTTAAATCTAAAAAGGAAAAGTGATCTAGAAAGCTTATGATGTGCTTATTTTAAAAATGAAAAGAAATTAAAGCTTAAACTACTTTTATGCTACTGAAATTGATTATGAACTAAGCAAACGCAGGAAATAAGTAAAGTAACACAAAATCCAAGTAAGCTAAAAACCTTATTAAGCTAAATTAGACTTTCAACATTACAAAGGCCTACCAAATATTGATATCCATCTAAAATAAGCCCTGGTAAAATCTAGACTTAAAAGCTGAATTAACAAATTTAAATCCTAAAGATTCTAAGTACTGTTTTTGGAGTTTTCAGGTTTTTTATGACTTTTGACAGCTAAATTTAACTAGAAAAATAAGCTAGAAATTGCAAATTAAGACTTAAAATCCTAATTAGCAATATTACACTCAAGTCTACTGAATTTGATAAGCTAAATTCCTAAATTACTGTTCTAAATTAAACTAGAAACACAGTTGTACTAAACTGGGTTAGTACTGCTAGTGTGAAAATTCAACAGTACTTTCAAGTGAAAGTACTGCTGATGGAATTTGACTTTTTAAGAAAAATTAAGCTATGAAATAAACATAAAAATAAAACTAAAGTTAAATCATATAAGCTAAAACTAAACTAATCTCCTACTGAAATTGACAAGCTGAAAACTAAGCTAACAGTACTAACATTATCGTTAATTACTGGAATTAGATAAAGGTTCAGCAGTACTAACTTATGTTAATACTGCTAGTGTAAATTAAGAGTGCACTAAACCAAACACTCCTTTTAGGTTATGACAGATTTGAGAAAAACTTTTTAAGAGAAATCTAATGAACAAATACTAAATACCAGATAAAGACTAGCTTAAGACAAACTTAGCAAACATGATTAAACAACTGAATAAGTAAAATTCTAAGATCTAATTAAACTAATATTTTTGGATTTTATGAGTTTTTATGACAGAAATTTATAACTAATGATCTATAACTATTTAAGCAAAAACAGATGAGGACAAACAACTAATAAGCACTAGGAGAGATATTTAAGCACTAATAAGCAAAGAGAATAAGCAAATAAACAGATCTAAACATAGCAAGCAATAATATCATTATTTAAGGCTAGAATTTAAAGGAAAATGAAAGAGAAACTTACAAACTCCTCTAGCTAAACAAGAGGACCAATAAAGGCAGCTACAAGCTCCCTAGCTTATTAATAAGCTAGGGTATAAGTCCTTGGGATCTCTTCCAAGTTAAGATCCCCTTCCAAAAGCTCAAATTTAATAAGATCCATAATAGATTTAACTGATTTAAGGTTTAGATAAGATTAATACTGAATTCAATAAGCTCTATTTCAGCTTATAGACTGAAAGAGCTTTTAAATGAGCTTATTAAGAGAGTTTATGAAAAAGGAACTTTGAGAGATTAAGAAAAACTGAATTTCATTAATGAAAGTTACTGATTACATTACTTGGAAAGAAGATTACAAAACATTTTAAGGAAAAATTACATTTAAGAAAAATACGAAATTTAAGCTTAAACTAAATTCTAAAAAAAAACTCGATATCGTGTGTGTGAGAATGAGGCCTATTTATAGTGCCAAGCTGAAGCTTCTAGGATCTTTAGCCCTGCTCTCCAAACTTTCAATCCTGGCCAATCATTTCTTCAATCATTTGAGCTTCATTTGTAGCCGTTTGATCAAATTGTGGACACCTGAAGATTGCCAGCGTGTCATTCCATTGATGTGACATTTGTGCTTCTTTTGTGAGTGTTTTAGTACAAAAACCCATATAGATTTGTGCTTTCACCATTGTTGACGTGGCCTTTGATTGGGAGAGGTTAAGTAATCCTTTGATAAAGACTGATTTATCCCTTCATTTGTGTTAGAGAGCTCATGAATTGACATAAGCACCCTTTAATTTGGAAAACCCCTTTGATTTACCCTGGATGGTGAAACGGGGAAGAAAGGTGAATAGTAACACCTTTGGCGCCCTTATTTCGACAGTTAAAACTGTTAGAGTTTGGGGAGTTTGCACTTTTGGTCCCTCTCTTTCTTTTTTCGCCAATTTTAAACGATATAAATAACTTTCCGGGATTTGCAAGATTGGCCCTTGAGCTTCATAAAAGAGGAGATTGCTAGGTACTTTAAGCTTCGCTTTGTAACTTTGGCTTCTTTTTGTACTCTTCTGAATCTCGTGTCGTGTTTTCTGCTTTGTGACAGTTTTCTCTTGTGATTTTTGACATATCCGTACCTGCACACACAAAACACAAATACAAGCATATTTTTGCCATTTTTGGTCTGTTTTGGGTATTAATAGAGTTATTTTAATAAAATGGACAGTTCCAGTTGCTGAAGGTAGTTCTGAAACAACTACAGAGAGGTATATGGAGAACTATAAGAATGTTTCACAAGACATACGCGATCAACTGAATGCCGAAGCTGAAGCCGTTCAGATCATTCTCACAGGGATAGATAACGATATCTACTCCACAGTTGATGCTTGTCCGAATGCATGTGAAATGTGGAAAGCCATTGAAAGGTTGAAACAAGGTGAATCAATCAATGTTCAAGATCTTGAAACCAATTTATATTGGGAGTTTGGAAAATTCACATCACGGGATGGTGAATCACTTGAATCGTATTACTCACGGTTTTACAAGATGATGAATGAGCTTGTCCGAAATCAGTGTCATGTTACTAATCATCAAGTGAATGTCCAGTTCTTACTTCAACTACAACCAGAATGGCAAAGGTTTGTGACACTTGTTAAGCAGAGTCAAGAGCTGAAGACTGTCTCCTATCACAAACTTTATGACATCCTGAAGCAACACCAGAATGAAGTCAATGAGATAAGGGCTGAAAGACTAGCACATACTTCTAATATACTTGCACTTGTTGCTCAACAACAACCAGTTTACCATCATCAAAACCATCCTACTCAAAACACTCAATATTCCTCCACCAGATCACAACAATCTACCAGAAATAGAGGAAAAGCAATTGTTACCTCTTCTGCTCCTACTCATGATCCAGGACCTGCTACGGTTACTGAAGATGAGAAAATTTCAAAGGAAAAGGAGATTGTTAAACTCATGGCTTTAATTTCTCTCTCATTTAAGAAAATCTACAAACCTACCAACAACAACATTCGAACTTCATCAAACACCAGTAGAGCTAATCAAGATAATTCTCCAAGAATCAATAGAGGCACTGGGTATGATAATCAAAGGGCAGTTAATGTTGCTAGGGCTAGGGAAAATGTAGGTACTCCGGTAGTGAAAAAGTTTGGGATTCAATGTTATAACTGTAAGGAATATGGGCTTGTATCAAGGGACATTTTCAAAAGTGTAAAAGCTCTAAAGAAATTTTCAATATTAAAAAGAGTGTTGACATGATTTTTGATGGAGTGGAACGTTGCAAACAAACAATCGCTAAAAGAACATATTTTGGTAACATAGATCCTTTCATTCAAAAGACAATCGATGGAAATTTTTGCCCCCAAATTAGAAGAATCAATGCGGACTTAGAAAAATTTCACTTGTGTTTGAACGAGGAAATAGTTGCTGATTTGAGATACTTTAATTCTCTTGAACATGAAGTAGACACTCTCAAATCTCAACTGGAAACTCAAAAAACACAGTTTTTGAATGAAATCGACCGACTTTCAAGGGAATATTACTATGCTAATCACATGAATGCAATACTTAGTGTGTACACTGATCTGAATGAATTTACTAATTTGCAATGTGATTACGTAGAAACCTGGGAAAAATGTGAACATCTTGAAAAAGATCTATCAAAAAGTAGAACAATGTCAAAGAGTTTTGAAGCACTTTAGAAACATGCGATTAATCTTGAACTTGATTTACAACAGTGCAAAAAAAAGATTAAAATTGACAAATCTTTCAAAGAAAATCAGTCAAAGGAATTTATGAAAGAACGTGAACAATACTTTGAAATTCAAGACTTGAAA
>BQNB010102519.1:0-17235 GCA_026074375.1 Tanacetum coccineum | reverse complement strand
CCTAAAATAGTAACTTTTAAAAAAGAGAAACTTTTCCGAAAAATGGCATAAATTAATTACGAGTGTACTACTATTAATGAGAGCATCTTAATAAACAAATTTAAGACGCATGTGTGAATTCTATGGGTACTTCTTTTATAGTTAATAAACTACAATCGATTCCTTTAATCGTGTTCTTCTCCTTTGTGTGAGTTGTTAGCGGATGAATGAAGGATTTATCTTTATTGTTGTTTCATCGCCGTGTTTCTTGGTTCCTGACACATTACACCTCATTCTTTTTCTAGCTACTTCATGTGATTTTGGAGAGTCATACCGCCAAGAAGTCAACTTCTAAGTTTAGCAAATATCAAACGCCTCTCTACGTTCATTTTTTCGATCGAATAACTCCTTACACTAATTTCTTTTGAGCGTTGCTATATTTTGATACCTTTGATGCCTAATTCTATCCACTGTTATTATGATCAATTCGTTCTTTCGTTTGCAACGATAAATTCTACAAATGACTCTCTATAGCATTCCGATTCGCGATTTGTTGGAACATATGGCTCTCTATGTTCATTTTCTTTGAATACTTCTACGTTCGTTCGAACATTATTTATACTTGCTAAGATCTATCGCTTTATAAACAACCTTGATGTCATCTTATAAACCATTTTACTGTTAGCTCATAAACTATTTTACTGATTTTCTATAAACTAAATTATTGTCAACTTATATACTATTTCGTTTTCATTTTATGAATTGTTTAGATTACTTCACAAATCGTTTGACTAAGACCTTATAAACATTTTCAGAATCATCCGATAAACCATTTTGCTACTATACTATAAACCACTTTACTATCGTTTTATAAACTATTCTGTTGTCATCATATGAGCTATTTTACATTCACTTTATGAGCTATTTTACCACATTATAAAACCATTTAATACCATTATATATAAATAACACAAGTATGACGAAAACGAGCATTGCATCGTTAGTCCTCAATTATACATAGCCTTATCACCTATGTATAATTTAGGAAGGACCATGCTATGCTGGGAGTAGTCGCCAATTTTTTTTTATTGAAAATCAACTTTCTATTTATATTCCCAAAAAGCGAACTTTTCATGCATTAACTATTATTTATTCCATATTCGGTTGCTATCCTACTTAATTATTTTATTGAACCCTTCGAACACGTTAGCAAGCTATACAATCTAAACTACCTCGGGAACTCAAGAGAATTCATATCACTTTTCGCGTCTTGAACCCGAGGAGACGTTTACCTCATTAAACCTTGTCTTTCCACTAAATTCATTTCGTCTAATCATCAAGCTACAATTATTCTTCTTGACAAACAAGAATCGGGAACACCCCAAGGTGAGGAACTAGTCTTATAAAAACCCTTTGTCAAGAAAGTTTCCTATAGTTATCCGACAATTCTCCTTCATAACTCCACTGACATACGCCTACACCACGGCCTCGCATAGTATCAGATATTAGCAGAGCCACGGCCACTGACAGTAGCTACTAAGGTCTAGGGGACGTAGTCTCGCCAATTTTTTTTATATATTGCGAAAATCACACTTTTCTAGTTATATACCCAAAAAAGCGAACTTTTACATGCATTAACCTATTATTTTAGTTCTAATAATTTACGGGCCAGTTCTATAACCTACTTAAATTATTTCTATATTGACATCCCTTTACGGAGACGGTGTACAGCGATGATGTGCTGATGGGCAGGTTAAACATAAAAGGATTCGAATAGGAAGAAAAGGAGGCAGGGGTCGAGACAGATAAGCGAACTAGGTATCAAAACCGATTTGCGAAATTCTACTTGTTGGGTTGGGGGACTACCCCGTAAGTCCTCGGAAATTTTTAAAAAGGGCGAGCGAAGAAGGACGGAGCTGACACCGCCGGTTTAGCACGCTATCTACATTCTACACTACCCTCGGGAACTCAAGAGAATACAATCACCCTTTCGCTGTCTTGAACCCGAGGAGGAGTTTACCGCGCCCCACATTAAAACCTGTGTCTTTCCACTAAATATCTTTCATTTTGACTAATCACTTCACAAAGCTACAATTATCCTAGAGGGATCCTGTCGAAGATCATGGACCACATCAGTCAACACATACAAACTCAATCAAGTCGTAACCCCTCATCAATCTTTATCTCTTCACAGCAAGTAATAAACCGACGTCGAGCAAGGCGAGAGACGTAGCATTCGGGTACGGACGCTTCCGTTTAATAAGGGGAGGAGAGATGTAGACATTTTCTTATCGATTAAAAGCGAGAGGGAAAGTCAGTCGAACAAAATAGGTCAGCATCTTCAATGTCGCTTCTCTCCTCCTGACCTGACACGCTTTCACTACCTCTCTCTATGCGGTAATATGATGGCCAAATAGCACTAGTACTCATCTTCCCTTTCACTAGAATTATCCTTATCTATTCTCCAAATTCTCATATTTTGATTACTTTACGTTCTTAACAGAAATTGCGATTTTATAAATCGATTGACCTCGTGTACACTTCTATTTGCCTCATCCTCGTCTACTCACCTGAACATTAAGTATCTCATTCCCATAAGGGAACTATCGAACGTCACATCCCATTCGCACAGGATGATTACGCATGATACACGAATCCTAACTCCAAACTCCATAGCCAATTAATGACGTCACAAAACTACCAAGTTCTAACGCGCCAATAAAAAATCGCCACGTTGAATGAGTGACTTTAAGAAGTCTTAAAAAGTGGCGCAATATTAAAACTCCCGTATGCATTAGTATTTAAACTTCAATTACTTTACTTATCCCATCACAGATGATTACGGCATGATACTTCGCTAACCAATCCATGCCAATTATGACGTCAAAACTACCAAGTTCTACGGCCATTAAATCGACGTTGAATGAGTGATTTAAGAAGTTTAAAGTGCAACCCCGTATGATAGTATTAACTTCAATTATTTTTCCGTCGGCTAGTTCGACATCATAATCATGGTCTAGTGTAGTTGAGATGATGTCAATTCGGGAACTAAATTCAGTAGACACAAAACTCCTATCGGCACCAATATCAAATAGGATAGAAGCATAGTGGTTGTTTAGGAGGAACATACCCGTAACGACATTGGAGTCCGGGTATGTCCCTGCATTTCCCACTGCATAAGCCTTTGCCCGTGCTTCACCATTTCCAGTTTGATTTCCCCGGTTCTTGTTTTTCAACTTAGGGCAATCCTTCTTGTAATGCCCCTAAACTCCACACTCAAAGCAAGTGACAACCCTCTGAATCGCCTCAGGGGTTCTCTGGTTGTTAGCAGTAGCAGTTGTACCTCTACAGTCATGGGCCAGATGGCCAACTTTCTTATAGTTATTGCAGCTAGGTGCACACTGTCCATTGTGATGGTAGTTGCATTTTATGCATAGAGTTAGAGATCCTCCATACGCTTTTTCTCACCAGGCCTAGCAGTGTAGGCCCTTGCAACATTTTGCCTTTTGAAAGGCTGTTGTTGAGTCTGATTGTTCCTTGAGTTGTCATCAAGCTTTCTTTTGTTCTCGGCTTGACGGTCAGTTAAAGTACGGATCTTTTGATCCATCAATTCAGTAGCAAACTCAATTGCATCTTGCATTGTTTTTTGCTTAGATGCCATCGCACTTCCATGGATCCTATCGGGAAGTCCACCGACATACTTCTTAACCTCATCAGATTCCTCAAGAAACATTCTCCTACACATCGGTGCCAACTCTTGAAAACGTTAGGTATAGCTCAACACATCAGTACCTTTTGACCTTCAGATTTCCACAGATTTTAAATTTCCCCAACTTCTTGATTTCTCTCTTATGGCAATACTTGGCGGTCATCATTTTCTTTATTGTTTTCCATGGCATTCCATATGCAGCATCATGACCAACAGTCTTGACGTGGGAATTCTACCACGTCAGAGCACTGCCAAGTAGAGTGCAAGTAGCAAACTTGATTTGGCACGCGACGATGCAGTTGCTAATGTGGAATACCGATTCCATCTTCTCAAACCACTAAGTCAAACCAACGACTCCTTCAGTACCCTTGAAATTAAGGGGTTGGTATTTTAGGAAGTCACTATAGGTGCACTCACGAGTAGTAGGCATCTGTCTTCTTCCGCCACTTCCTGAATCGTGGTTGTCATCTCCATTCCTATTGTTTATGTTTGCTTCTTTAACACCCCCAAATTCACACGCAGCAGAACCAACATTTGGGTGTTAATTCATGATACAATTGCATAGGAATATAAAGAACGCCTCGAAAAGAGACGTTATAAAACATTAGTTTCATTCTTGAAATCAGAGTACAAGGTTGTCCACAAGATCGTCACCATAAAATAATATAAGTTTTAAAAGACATAAACATATAAGTTTTTGAAGAATGGAACAAAGTCAAGTTTATGAAAACTTTTGCGTAATACTCCTCGTCTATGCCAAGTCATCAACCTTGATTACCTGAGATAAAACATGCTAAAAAGTCAACAAAAATGTTGAGTGAATTCATAGAGTTTATATGAATAAAAGAGTGAACACAAGCGTATATATATCATCCAGAAACTTGTAGATCAAACAAGTTATTAATTACTAATGCATTGAGCTCATGACATTGAAACCTTTAACATAGCATATATCTTTTCATATGCTTACAAATTGCCCTTACACTAGGTATTATTGCCATTTACCCAAAAGAAATTCTCAATACAATGTCCGTTACAGAGTGTTCACGCTATGGATACATACTCCTGACTATCTAATAGATCTATTTATTGTATTAGGTCTTACCAATCATAGGTAATTAACAGTTTATAAAATCCGAGGCCTTTTTGGCAATTAGCTACTCATGCAATTAATCTCACAATTGGGTCCATTATACCAAAAATAACTTGTGTTTAATTTTTAAAACTAGCATGTATCTCCCTCGCGGGGCTTATGAAAACTTTTAAAGTAGAAAGGCGAGGCTATAAACTTACCGTAGGTAAAAGAGCCGAACGAGAAATCAACGAAAGAGGGTAAACACCAACGACTCAACCACGACCTATAATAATAGTGGTCCGCGTATTAGGAAGTTATAATATTAAGAATATGCATAATTTTCAATGTTATGGAATAATATATATTCCTACATGTATAAAATCCTATGTCGAAGAATCCCTACACCAGACACAACCTACTATTTCCACACTTACGTTTTTTGAAAATTTACCGATTTTCCTAGTCGCTTGACGACGCTTAAGGAAATACTAAACGAAACCTTTCATCTCTCATTTCTAACCACCTATATGTATTTTTAGACTACTAAAATTTTCCCAAAAATTGTTGACAAGTTTAACCATTTTTCAAAAATACAACAACACAAAGTGTCCGAAACAGGGTCTGCTAGAACATTGCTAATGTTAGACATGATCAGACCCGTTTAAACTACAAAGAAAATTCTGGAAAAATTCTAGAAAATCATATACATTATGAACTTGCTATTGTGTGAATTTCGCTAAAAACTATTATGTTTTGTTATGTCTGCTCATTACATCTTCACAATCTAAAATCTGGTTCTAAAACGCAGTTTTGACAACTATTCTTGTAAACATCCTTTGACCAACTTTTACTTACTGAAAATCCATAAGGCCTTTTTCGTTGGAAAGTAGACTTGTTAAATTTGATTTTAGAATCAAGAAACTCTAGAAAAGCTTTTCGGGTGACTTAGTTACGACGCACGTAAGTTGACCCAAAATTCTGCACAAAATCGCCTAGCATAGAATTTGACGCTTCTAGTTCCCAAACTTCTAACGGACATGGAAAATTCATTTTTAAGAGTTACAAGACGCGCCTTATACCGAAACGGTGCTATGAAAAGTTTCTGAAGAAAACTATTTATTTCTTAATGTGCTGATTGGAATTTTTATAAATTTTCCTAACTTCTAATGGCCGTCAAATCTTCGTTATTATGACTTAGAAGCCGAATTTTATATCAAAGCGTTCGTATTAACGTCCTTTATCATTATTCCTAGGCGAATTTTAGTTTTTAAAGTTTTGACTGGCCCAACTCGACACTCTAATTTTCTGCCGTATATGAGTATCTTCCAACCCCTTCAAAACTTCAATTTCAAGCATCACGAACATCGCCAACACACTTAAACTAGCCTAACACCAATACTAATCATCTCAAACCAACCATGAACCTCAAAGCGCAACATGCAACACCATCCATGAATTTACATTACAAAATTAAATACATGCAAAGAACATATAAATAAATCAATGTAGAAAGGTATTAAAAATACTTACAAACTTAATGCAATGGAAAGAAAATCAAAACAATCAAACCCTTTATGGGTTTTGATTTGGCCGGACACCACAAGACCCAAAACAATGACCAAAACTTGATTTTGTTGCTCCAAATCTTGATTACACACTTATTCTTAAACCCTTGCAACACTAATTATACCCAATTTGATCAAAACCCTTAAAATCAAAAATCAATAAAAATCAAGAACTTATAAAACAAGATGCATGGTGATTTCTTGTTGTTAGGGAATGATTAGGGTTTAGTTTAGGGTTGATTTAGGCTTGAATGGGAGTGATTTGGGAGATTGTAGGTGATGGTGGTGGGTGTTTGCAATGGTTTGCGTCGACACACAGAGGAGATGGAGAAGGTGAATAGCCAAGTTTTATTTTTTTGAATGTTGTATCTGTGTATGTGTGTGTCGGCTTATATAAAAAAAGATATGGGCTAAGTGGGTATTGGTAATGGGTTTTATAAGAAAAACAATATCTATGGGTGTGTGTTTGGCTTGGGCTGCCGACCAAACAAGGGAGGAAGGAGTGGGCTTGGTATTTTTCTTTGTTAAAATTTTACATTATTTAAATCTCGGGCCCAAACTTTGAATTAACACGTGCCCAATGATTTATAAAACCCAATTTGACTCGCTTTTGGCCAAGACACGAAAAAAGTCATAAAATACAACAAATAAAATAATTAACCTTTCGAAGCTAAAATATAGAATTGTTAATTTCTTGATCGTTAAAACGAATAAATATCCAAGGTCGAATTTGCTAATAAATTAAAATTGACGATTTTAATAAAATCGTTTAAAATAATAAAATAAATTCTATAAAATTTAAAAAATAGAATTAAAGCTCGGAATAGATAGTGACCTTAAATACGAAATGTTACATCCTCCTCCCCTTAAAGGAGCGTCGTCCCGATGCTAGATTCGCCTTGCTCGCCATCGATTTACTTGCGAGAAGATGGGGGTACAGCCTTGATTTAGTTGTTTGACCTGATGGTCCATGATCTTCTACAGGATCCTCGATAATTGTAGCTTGATGATTAGACGAAATGAATTTAGTGAAAAGACAAGGTTTAATGAGGTAAACGTCTCCTCGGGTTCAAGACGCGAAAAGTGATATGGATTCTCTTGAGTTCCCGAGGTAGTTTAGATTGTATAGCTTGCTAACGTGTTCGAAGGGTTCAATAAAATAATTAAGTAGGATAGCAACCGAATATGGAATAAATAATAGTTAATGCATGAAAAGTTCGCTTTTTGGGAATATAAATAGAAAGTTGATTTTCAATAAAAAAAAATTGGCGACTACTCCCAGCATAGCATGGTCCTTCCTAAATTATACATAGGTGATAAGGCTATGTATAATTGAGGACTAACGATGCAATGCTCATTTTCGTCATACTAGTATTATGTATATAATGGTATTAAATGGTTTTATAATGTGATAAAATAGTTCATAAAGTGAATGCAAAATAGCTCATAGGATGACAACAAAATAGTTTATAAGACGATAGTAAAATGGTTTATAGTATAGTAGCAAAATGGTTTATCGGATGATTCTGAAAATGTTTATAAGGTCTTAGTCAAACGATTTGTGAAGTAATCTAAACAATTCATAAAATGAAAACGAAATAGTATATAAGTTGACAATAATTTAGTTTATAGAAAATCAGTAAAATAGTTTATGAGCTAACAGTAAAATGGTTTATAAGATGACATCAGGGTTGTTTATAAAGCGATATATCTTAGCAAGTATAAAGAATGTTTGAACAAACGTAGAAGTATTCAGAGAAAATGAACATAGAGAGCTATTTGTTCCAACAGGTCACGAATCGGAATGCTATAGAGAGTCATTTGTAGAATTTATCATTGCAAACGAAAGAACGAATTGATCATAATAACAGTAGATAGAAGTAAGCATCAAAAGTATCAAAACATAGCAACGCTCAAAAGAAATTAGTGTAAGGAGTTATTCGATCGACAAAATGAACGTAGAGAGTCGTTTGATATTTGCTAAACTTAGAAGTTGACTTCTTGGCGGTATGACTCTCCAAAATTACATGAAGTAGCTAGAAAAAGAATGGGGTGTAATGTATCAAGAACCAAGAAACACGGAAATGAAACAACAACAAAAGTAAACTCTTCATTCATCTGATAACAACTCACACAAAAGAGAAAAATACGATTAAAAAGAATCGATTGTAGTTTACTAACTACAGAAGAAGCGCCTATAGAATCCACATGTGCGTACTAAATTTACTTATTAAAAGATCCTAGAATAGAGTCACACTCATAATTAAGTTAAGCTACTTTTCTGAAAAGTTTCTCTTTTTAGAAACTTACTATTTTAGGAAAGTTTTTATTTTTAGAAAGTTACAATTTTTAGAAAGTCCGGATATTAGGAGACATTAATATCGTTAAATGAAACATTATGTTTCCCGTCAATACCGACCCATCCATTATTTACATACTATTCTTATTTCCCACATTATGGCTTTATATATATAAAGTTTCTGAAAATAGACTTCCTATTTTCAAACGTGATCGGACGTACCCAATAATTTATTAGTCATCTAATAATATTCGTTAACGTTTTGCAAGCTCAAACGGACACGAAAACGCTCAAAACCCCACTTTTTAACAAAATTCAGCAACCACTCAAATTTTTCCAAAATGATAAATTGCTAACTTTCACCCCAATGTTTTCATATCGTCTAGAATTTTTAGACCAAAACTCGCGGATTTTTTTTTATAGAAAACTTCAAAATAAACAACTTTTATGTTTTAACGGAAGGCCAGTTCGTACCAGAAAGGGTCCGAATCCCAAGTTAAAAACTGCATCAGCTCATTTTTCGAAAATAGTTGCTGAAATATCTTTACAAAAGCGCAGATCTGTATTTAGACCAAAATCCCCTCTTTTATGCACTTTCAGATCTAATTTCCATATCGTGCCTAGAAAACGTCATTCCGGACAACGTTTGTGTTTCGGTCGAAGGCCGAAAAGGACCAGAAAACGACCACATTACCCTTTTACGATTCTCCCCAAATTTAATATATAACAAAAGTGCTGAGTTTTTTTTTTCATATAAAATTTTCTAAACTTCATTCGGCCATAAAAACTTTGTTTTTGAGAGTTACGGGACGTGCCTTATATCAAATCGAATATAAAAACTTGCTCTAACATATTCTTAAGTCAAAAATCAGTTTAAACATTTTTATGACGCCCAATAATAGCTTTCAAATTTTCTGCATTAAACGACCCGTTCCGAAACTCATCAAAACGCCATTTTCTCATCACAACAACTTCACAACACACCTATACTAACCTATCTCCATCATCTAACCACTTTCAATCAATCAATTATCCATCCAACACCATCCTAGCGCACAAACATGTGAATTCCACAATAAGCAAGTTAAGTATAAAAATATACGCATGAAAATAATATAGAGAATGGTTTTTAAGATGCTTACACGAACGATTATGAGCGAGAATAAAATCAAAACGCGGATCTTTCTTGATTCCATTTTCTTAGTCGAATCCCTACAAAACCCCAAAATAATAAACCCTTGACTACTTGATCACTCAAATCTTTAAACAAACCTTAATCTTAAAATCTTCCTAATTCCTAATTCGAAAATGATAAAAATATGAGGTTTTCGCCTACGAAAACCATTTCGAGTCTATTTACCATAAATGTAGGGCCTACTGCCCAGAAAGTTTCAGATCCTAGGTGAAATTACCATTTTACCTTTCAATATGAAATTTATTTTTCTGGATTTTACATCTTCACCATTTTTAATGTATCTCCTAAACCGTATGTCCGAAAATGCCAAAACAACCGTTCAAATATAAGTTTGTTCAATACATAGAACCTACAGTTTCACATATTTAGGTGTTTCTATATGAAATTTTGAACCTATTACTCATTTAAATTCTGGTCTCAATTTTTGACTAGTTTTGCCGTTATGGCGATAACTCATTCGTCGGGCGTCGATATGACTACATCCGAATTCCCATATGTAGCTAAGATGTTTCTCTATCTCCTAGTTAAATTTCCCAGCCCTTCATAGACCAAAAATATTTTGAAACATATCCAACAACTGCCGCTCCAAAAGCATTCCCTAGGAATTCGTGATTAAATTTTATGCCTTACGGAACTGAGCGTAATATGAAATCTATTGATGCTATTGATGTGAGGTCAGTAGGTGGTGATATCCCTATGAGTCCTATACAGGTACCATAATTCCTTTTTAAAAATTTAATTAAAAATATGGAGTTATTATTGTTTTCCCAATGGTGTATCAAATTTGAGTAGTTTTAGTAAAACGACGATATCTTGCTCATCCGGAGAAGATATGGCCCTATCCAAAGAACCACATACACTTAAGAAATATACCTACATTCCTATTAACTTTACCAGGTGCCTTATGACAAAAAATAATTCGTAATTTACCCTACAACCTGCTGGTTACAAATGCCTTAAAAACCCATTTCAAAATCCAACCACACACCATTTTAATTCCTCTAAACCCCTATACAAAGGCATGCTTAATTATTTAACACACTTTTAAATACAAAAACTCATGAATTTCTAGAATCAAGGGTTTAAGACTTACTTGGTAGGGATCGATACAAGAGAATCAAAACATGAACACACAAATTTTACTCGAAAGCTCCAAAAGTGGACGTTCCCCGATGACACATTACGCGAGAATAAATGAATAATCATTTTCCAAAAGAATGAAGGGTTATGAGGTGACATGTTAAAGTCGTAATCGAATTAGTCGGCATGTCTTCATGAAATGGATTACAAAATGACGTAAGCATTTCAAGAGTATGAGGCGAGTGTTCAAACTCAGAGCCGAATGCGGGATAGAACCAAATGAATTGGCAAACTTTCGTACGAACTTCGATCTACATCCCAAAATGGAATATCCAAAAATCACAAGAGTTTTAAAGAATCACCTGCACACTTTACAATTACTTGAGAAAGTATTAGGGATCGTTGTATTACTCATAACGTTTTAAAAACAAACGAGACCATTGTATCATTCACAATGTCTTAGAAAAGCTTTAGTATTCATATAGACAGCCTTCATATAAAAATAAAGAGGCACTCTACAAAGTAGACATAAGTGATCGAAAATAGTCGACACTTATATAAATTACTTTTATATAGGGTACATAGCTGGTAACTATCACGGATATAATACTATCCACAAGAATACGAGCAAGGTAGCCACAATATGTAGGATCCTTATATAGTAAACGTATTGATTGCTCGAGGAATAAATGACGAAACCATAAGTACGCGATAAGGCGTCGGAGTGTCAAATTTATATTAACTTCAACCGTGTGATATAATCAACAGGTAAAGTAGTAGAGATAATCCCGAAGATAAGCATAAAAGATGGAAAAGAAAATCAAGTATTATAAAATCAGTATCCATATAATACTATTAGAGATGCTAAAGGAAGTATATAAGATCAGGAGGTCGAGGATTTCATGATAATCTGCAAATCATGCAAGATAATACATATGGTCACTATTTCAATAAAGAATTTATACAAGATACGAATGAACGGAGGTACATCGAAAATGAGTACGATAACCAAATGACAATTTATTTAAATATGTAAATAAATGTCAATGCTTTAATATAAACCCAACAATTGATATATATCTTAAATATATCACAGTATTTATTATATAAATATTTAATAGCAATGCACCCAAAACGTGCATACATACTCAAATAGGAATCATGAGTATGACTTGGATGAGGGCTACGAGGAGTCTTAGCGCGTGAAAAAGTTATAGTTTAGGTTTTTGAAAATGACCTAGTTCTCTATAACCTTCAGCTCTTGATACCAATCTTTAACACCCCCAAATTTACACGCAGTCCCATACATAATATAATATACATGATGAATCCTTAGTAAAACTTCAAGGTTTTCATCCATGTATTGAATTATTTTAAGTGAAATATATCCTTTAAGACTTGTTTCAATGATATATTGCACCACATATGTTTATTTCGATAAACATTTATTCCAATGTCATTTGTTTTATTTCCTAAATTCCCAAAGTGAAGTTTCATTCCAAGCTTAAGAGATTAACATCTAGCTTTAGATGGAATGATGCTTTCAATATGTTATACAACATATAAATTTAAGAAAACAAACATAGTGCTCCCATTTGATGTCATTTGTACTCAGGTTTTATTTTAATTTTAATCAGAATCAATTTATAACTAAACTCAAGATTTTAGCTCCTAGATGTATGATCTAATATACTCTTGGATTCTTTTATCTTGTATGCTTTATAAATATTATCTAAACTCATGACCCTTTTGATTACACAACGTCCTCGCAAAGGTAATCATTAAGGAAAGAGTTATGAAATCTAATTGCCATATTTCACATTCATGAAAACAGGTATGACAATTAAACATCTTTAAATAATTAATGCGTGTAGAAAAAAAATTTAATCATAGTCAATTGTTTATTGTTAGCCTCAAAATATCGAGTCAAACAAGGAAGCATCAGTCTTTATTTAGAATACATACGGGTATCGGGCTCGTTTCCTAAACTAATATTATACGTGTTATGGGCTAAAGCCCAAAGTAATTCTGAGCCCAGCCCAAGAAACAAACCACATGGCCCATTATGGTTATCCTTAGCCGGCCTCATGTTGTGGTATAAATACCTCTCTCCATGATGGACAGGGTGTCGGTTCCAATTTTGTTTCTCTCATTTGTGTAACCATCCAAACACTCCTTTTCTCTAATCTAATATTCTTTCTCTCCTTTCTTCTCCTATTTGCTTATTTCGTGTGTTACAATGGAAGTGAAATAATAATATTGGTTCCTACAATTGGTATCAAGAGCCTCGGGTGGGTTTAGTGATTTGTGGTTTGTGTTGTGTGGCTTATTCAACCGGCTTATAGCTTATCACATTCGGCTTATTTTTTGTTTTTGTTTTTCAAGATTATTTGATAAAAAAATGCTACACTTTTCATAAGGAAACATTAAGTAGATTCATATTAAATCAAGATAATAACTTATTTTGGTCAATGGTAGCTTATTCTAGTGGTTTTTAGTTTATTTGTGAAGTAGGCTTATTTTTGGCTTATTATAGTTCCTAAGCTTATTCTTCAAAAACGGGTTGTACTTCTTTACATAAAATCCATCTAGAGTCAATACTGCTTATTCTTACAGCTTATTTCAAACAAATCTTTTATCACTTTTCAAAAATCTGAAAAAATATTTGAAGGTAGCGGTTTGATAGGGGGACTAGCGAATTGACGATAGCGATTTGCTTGAAATTATAGCGGTTTGAACATCATAAGTAGCAGTTTGAATTAGTGTATCAGCGGTTTGTTTCCTTCATAATAGCGGTTTGTTTAGGATGTATAGCGATTTGATATAAAGGAATTAGCAGTTTGTTCAGTCAAGGCATTTAGCGGTTTGAGCACTTTTCAAGCAGTGATTTAAACCAACAAGAGTAGCAGCTTGGTTCATGCGTTTAGCAGTTTGACTTAACAGGTTATAGCGATTCGAGCTTTTAAGACTAGCGGTTTGAACTCCAAAAATCATAGCGGTTTGAGCCAACTGTTATAGCGATTTGATCCAAAGGTTTATAGCGGTTTGTTTCAAGATCATTAGCAGTTTGTTCAAAGGATTTAGTGGTTTGCTTCACAAGATTCAGCGATTTGTTTCAAGGTTGCATAGCGGTTTGATCCAAGTGCTAGTGGCGGTTTGATAACATGTTTCAAGTAGCGGGTTGAAGTTATTCGAGCAGTGGTTTGCTACTTATTCAAGCAGCGATTTGAACTTCAAGTTTAAGCACTGTTTCGAGGTTTTTGGGTTTTTTGAATTTCGACTATGACATTCGCGAGTCTTATAACATATACCATTAGAATCGCGATCCTTCAACGATCATCATAACATGTTTGTATTTGTTTAATAGTTACGACACGATTCCGTGAAACCAAAACCGTAAAACCCTAAATACGTTTATATCTAACGAAGAAGAAAGACGTATTGTGCATGAAACATATTTTATAATAGTTTAAATTTTCAATTTTACATTTTAAATCCTTAGTTTTCATAAAGTTTAACTTTTACCCCTTAGATAATAAATAGTTTACTATTAGCCCTTAGATAACAAATAGTTTTAATACTAGTCCTTAGGTTTAATTTTTTTTCTATTATTCACTTTTAATTTTCAAAAACTTTTCACTTTTAGTTTTTGATTTTCAAAATTTTTTTATCTAACCTTTAGTTTTTAAAATAGTTTTTACAATTAGTCCTTAGTTAACAAAGTGTTGCATCGTTAGTCCTTGTTTGTTATATCTTTCACGATAGTTAACATTGACAACAAAGAACCCTTCACGACTTTATAATTTAATTAATTGTCATTCGTTAACTCATCAAACAAATAACATACTCTCATAACAACACCGATTCATCGACAACACACCACAACAACATTCACTTTACCTACTTAAGATCCTTCAAATCATTTTCACTTCACATCCGGTTAAATGGAAATGAAAGATAATATATCTTCGTGTTCAAATTTGGAAGAACAACAAATGCAACAAATGCAAGACAAAGCAAGAGAAAGTTGCATGGTATCTTTTTGACTACTTCATTCACATCTCAAGGTTCTTTCAAACAACGACTTAAAAGGAACTCGAACCGAGCGTGGATTCACACGGGCATTTGCAAAAGTCTTTCGTCAAGATGTTTAGACTTCCACATGTATGATTAAACACTCTTATCATAAGTCAAGCATTAATATGTACACAATTTTCTCCTCATGAGTCTTTCTTCAAAAGAAACTCATTATGACCTTACAGTATGATTGTTTGGTGAAAGTTTAATCAATCTTAAAATAATGATTGTCTTTTTAAGAACTGCATCTTATCATTCATAGTTCTAAGACATTTATCAGATTCAAGATGTGATAATGTATCTTAGTAGTTAGCAGGTTTACTTGATCCTCTAACTTATGTTCCTCAGCATTGATATTTATAATACCACTTAATTGATGAGGTTTCCTTGTAGATTTATGAATGAGAGTTACATTATACTTTGGTTTAACATTTACATGTTTAGCCTTAATATGACATCAGCTTATGGATTCAGAAGGTTATGTATTTTGTTTTTGAATATCTTTAAGATCTATATATGCTCCCACTTACTTTTGTAAGTGGAGACTATTCTCCAAATACTAAATATTTAAGCATTAATAAATTGTTCTTAATTGGGACATACTAAATACATTTTACAGTTCTCATCTCTAGCTTGTTAATAACACACTTCATAAGGCATTAATAAATTTGAAAACTTTAATCAAGACATCAAAGGATTCATCCCAATACATAGATAGATAATGTCTTGAATACCTTCTTGGTTGGAAACATATTAGGTGTATACATGACACATGTAATTTTCTAACCTTGATAGTTTTTGGAGGTAGAGCAATTAAAGTTATCAAAAATCAAACAATATAAATATAGCGTGTTTTAACACATTAGACATACCATAAGAATATGGTATTCTGTGAGTATTGGGATTGTGAGACTACATCACAATTCCTTAGATAACTTAATTCACTTTAGGTCAAATACTTACTAATTGGGTCAAGCCAAATTGAATACACAATATTTTAAAACTAAGTGCATGCTATAACGTATATTTTATTGAATAGTTCAAAAAATCTATGTTCATGTGTTTACAAGAAAACAGAACATGTCAATTATACGTTATAAGTCTTTGAATAATTCAAGGACTTCATGTTTGTGTCCTAACAAGAAGACATACCAAGTTTACAACTTACTTTATGTTATGAGTCATTGATAAATTCAAGTACTTTATACATATGTCTTAACAAGAAAACATAATTATACTAACTAAAGTAATTATGAACGCATACCCTTGAGTTCAATAGTAATTTCAAGTTAATTTCATACTTCAAAATTATGATTTTATAATTAACCATAACTATATTGACAAAAATATGTAGTCAATGTGCTGAAGTAGCTTTACTTTATATCTTCACATTTAAATGTAATAGGGCAACAAACATCTTATGTGTTTAAGTCCTAGTATCATTATTAGCTTCCTTACCTTGCGGTCAAGAGAAACCAATAATCATGTTGTTATATGTTGTTCCTTGCACACACTTAAGATTTCTCCTACTTATGTGTGACACAACATTATTTAATGTAGACAAACAATACGACATGCGCTTGATTGTATAAACAATATGATAGTGTCATTTAATTACAAGTAGATTTAGAACCATATCGTTTAATAAGGAATTATGCATTATTATTTATAGATAACGTTTCAGGACGCAACATCAGAAAGGCAACATGTTATCATATAAAATAAGATGCATTGATCCTTAGAACTATGGTTGTTCATATTGGGAAAGTAATGAATTATTTCAAGACAAGCTAGAATTCCTATGGGTAACTAACAAGGAAATAAAGCTTGTAGCTCCTAATAAATTAGAAAACATTACATGAATATATTTTAGTAGTAAAACACAAAGCTCCCACTAGATTTGTCAACATTGTAAGTGTTACATCACCAATAGAGGGCAAATCACGATTTATTTACTTTCCTACTCTCCTAGAATGCCTACAAGTAGCAATGTACTTAGGTATTGAACATAGTTATATAAAGTTATACTTATGTAGATGAGGGACTAGCCATTCATTCTTTTATTTAACTTGTATATTAGCATGAAATTTCTCCTTAATCGCCCTGTGACGAGGTGTCATTTTATACACTTTTCCAGAGCCATTTAACCTTCTAAATCATGCAAATATGCCCAGATTATGTGCTTAATCGTTTGTTTTTAGGTTTTTAGCACTTAGATAGCATTTGGAGGAAATACACGTGACTTGGGCTCATTTG
>BQNB010102518.1:1670-24228 GCA_026074375.1 Tanacetum coccineum | reverse complement strand
GCAACATAACTTCTATCTTCTCTGGGCACGGTTTTATGCCTTCCGAGCCTATCATATATCCTAGGAACATCCCTTCAACTGCTCCGAAAGTACATTTTTCGGATTAAGTTTCATATTGATCTTTCATAACGTACGGAACGTTTCTTCAATATCTCTTAGAAGCTCTGCTTTTGTATGACTCTTGATAACCAGGTCGTCAACATACACTTCCAGATTCCGGCCTACTTGCTTTTAAAATGCCTTGTCTACCAGCAGCTGGTACGTGGCTCCGGCGTTCTTCAGACCGAACGGCATTTTAGTGTAGCAATAAACTCCATGAGGGGTATGGAAAGCCGTTTTCTCTTCATCCATTTCCGCCATTTATATCTAATGATAGCCCTTGTATGCGTCCAAGAAGCACTTGAAAGGGTAACCGCAGAGGGATTCGACCTTCTAATCAATCTTCGAGAGGGGGTAACAATCCTGCGGGCAGGTCTTGTTTAGATTCGTGAAGTCCACGCACATTCTCCAGCTGCCATCATGCTTTTTTACCATGACTAGGTTAGATAACCAATCGTGGTAGTAGACTTCGCGCATAATCCCTGCTTTTACTAGCTTCTGTACCTCTGTCTGGATGGCCTTGGCTCGTTCCGGATCCTGGCCCTTCTTTTTCTATCGGACCGGGGGGTATCCGTCTCGGATATTGAGTCTGTGTTCGGCTATCTGTCGTGGTACCCCTGTCATGTCGGACGGCTACCATGCAAATATATCTAGATTCCTCTTTAGGAGTGAGCATAGTGTCGTCCGTCCTTCAATGGATAGCGTTCCTCCCAGAGCAACCTCTTGGTCCGGAAAGTCATGATGTATTGCTACCTTTAAATTTTATGACCTCCTTCAATCTTTTTCGTGAAGTCTTTTGAAGTTGCCGTGATGGTAGCGCACTCGTTTGGCGTTAGGATAGTGCTACGGATAGTCACTACTCCACCATCTACTAGGAACTTGAGCATTCTATGAGCCGTGTATGGTACTGCTTGGATTTCTCTGATCTCAGGTCTCCAAATGATGTCGTTGTACGGTGATGGTGACCTTACTATTATAAAATTCATCCATGCTTTTGTGAAGTGCTCTACGTCTCCTATAGTTACCAACAGCCTTAGTTGCCCCAGCGGCCATATAGTTTCCCCACTGAAGCCGGTTAGGGATGTGGTGGCAGGAACCATTTGACTGTTAATATCTGGCCAGAGCCGGTTGAAGCAATGTTCATAAAGGACTTCCATCGAGGAGCCTCCGTCCACATACATGCGGTAAATTGCGTGTCCTCCGATTTATGCTTCTATGACCAATGGACCTTCTGTTCCTTTGTTGGCAGACAACGAAGGGAACGTGATCTCGTTTACTTGATCAAAACTCAACGTCACCTTCTGTCGAGTCACTCTATGCTACGGCTGTATCTTATAGATGGCCGTAGCTTTCTCTTTGGTCGGGGCCTCCTTTTTTCTGTTCTTTTGCTTATATCTATCCTGCCTGATTTCTTTGATAAAGTGTGAGAGTTTACCCGCCTTTACCAATTCCTTGATCTGCTTCTTTAGCTGCATGCATTCTTCTGTGCTATTTCCTTTGTCGTTGTGAAACTCACAGAACTTGTTGCTGCTTCTTTTGTCTGCGGGAGTCACCATGGGATGTGGTGGTTTAAACTTCTCCGACTCACTGGCAAAGATTTCTTTTGGCGTCCTATTCAGGGGGTAAACTTGCTTGATCCCCGTCCATCCCTTGGTTGGTTTCGGAAGTCGGATCTTCGCTTAGAAGTGTGCCGCTTGGACTGGTCCTGCAGCTTCCAAGGGGTGTGAACTTTCTTTTTTTGACGCGGTCGCGGTTTTTCCTCGTATAAAAGATGTGGTCGTAATCATCATCTCTTCCAGAGTCTTTGGGACATGTTCATTGAGACGTTTCGTCAACTCAGGGTTATTGACTCCATGCATGAATCCAGAGATTTTCATGTACTCTGGGGCCCCCTTCATACGTCCAGTTTCAACTTTGAAACGCTCCATGAATTCCTCAATCGTCTCTCCATCTTTCTGCTTGATGTTGTGAATTTCCACAGGGTCCTTCACATGCTTCTTCTGTTGCATAAAGTACGCGAGGAAAGCTGCTTTTAGATCCTTGTAACTATCGATGCTTTCCGGAGGTAATTCGTCGAACCATACCCTCGCGGCCCCTATTAAAGTGGAATTGAACATATGGCACCATGTAGGCATTGCCCATCGTTCCACTTGGGCCGAGGCTTGGAAGACCTTTAAGTGGTCTTCTGGATCTCCAGTTCCATCATATGTTTTTACGTTGTTGGGCATTCGCGTCTTCCTCGAGCTTCTGAAGTTGCGAATCCGAGGTGTAAACGGATCCACCTCTTCGCAGCTCCAAGGTACGGCCAGGTCTTCCTCTAGCGTCTTGCGCCTTTTACCTCTTGACTTCCAATGGCCCGTGTCACTGGTGCTGCTTTCAGATCCGCGGGACGATGGGGATTCGTCTTCTCTCCATCTCTTCGTGCTCCTGGATCGACGTCTATCTCGAGTGGGTCCTCTGTACTTGGTCCTAGTCCCTTGGGAGGAATAGACACCATCGTACGACCCTTCAATGTTGCGGAGGTGATCTCTGCGTCGGGGGCGGTCTCTACCAGGGGAACGACTTCTAATGCATGATGGATCCCTAGAGCTTGTCTCGCTCGGTCTAGACCTTGTCATGCTTGGTGAGTAGGTATCACTGAGCCGTTCGTGTATACTTCTCCTTCGACGGCTCAGACGATTGAACACATTCCCGTTATTGTATCTCAAGCGGTCCTGGACCCTAGGCCTCCTTGAAGAGGTGTGGTATCTCACGGGTGAGATGCCAGCACTTGAATTTTGAGAACCCTCTCTTCTCCCCTGACCTGTCTCGGAGCTTTCCGCAAAGTCCAGTCTGGTATGAACTTCTTTTCGCTTATCGCGACGGGCTTTATCCATGATAATGGGTAAGATATCTTCATAGTGTTCCTCACAGAAGTTTTGGATGTTAACTTTATCCCTTTCCTTCTGCGTTTTTTCTTTGTTCGCTGTTTTTGTGACGGTGGTCACAATTGGGGTTGTGTTAGCCGCTGCGCTCATTCTTCAGAGTGATTCCCAGTGTATGGTCCCACGGATGGCGCCAACTTGTTGATACAAAAGTTAGGCTGGATCTGATTTGGCCCGAATAGGTAGTTACTCGGGATCAAGAACCTTCTTCTTGCACCAAGTGAATTTCGTTGAGGACTCCTGCACAAGGAATAAAGAACACGCGTTAACCTTATCGTGGGAGCGGATCCCACGATTAGCCTTCGGCGTGAGAGTAAGTATATATGTTTTGGAGTATTTAAGTATGAGTAGAGTTTTTAGGTCATACCCTATTGGTGATGATTGTCGATCCATTTATAGGCCCCTTGCTTATTAGGGTTTCCCCATAACTCGGCCTAAACCTTATCCGCCAAAACCGGGATTTGACACTATCTTGACCTATTTAAACTAACAGAATATATCCCCTACTTAATTTAGGGTTATCCGTCCCTGAAATAGCGTATAAATCAGTTGCATGCAGAATACAACCGTTGGAGACCGTGCCATTAAAAGCCGCGTTCCGGACAGGTGCCCATAACCGCGATCGCGACACATTACCGGGTCCGCGACCCGTGACCGGGGCCGTGCCCGGCCCGTACTATACGTCATCAGTTATTATCAAGAATTCAAGCGAAAAGTTTGTTTATTCGGATAGTAGCACTACTAGCAACATTCCTCGTGTCCGGAGGACATATATATTTACAGAAAGTAACTAAAACACCTTCAGCTCAATATAACCATGTGTATAGATAACTCTACGCCTCCCAGACCAAAAGAAGAAAAAAGATCCTAAACAAGTATTCATATCATTTTGTGTATGTTTTCATGTGTGCCCGGAAAATCTCTAACTCGTTCACTCTTCAGTTTTTCTTCTCTTCGAATATGTCCAAAAGTGAGAGAGCCTACAAATTTCCCACGATTATAAAACAATATGTTAATTTTGGTGTTGAAATACATGACAATTTGGTATGGATAATGGACATGAAAATACCTCAGGGATGTTGAGTTCAAGGCGGAACTTAGGTCCATCATAATGGTGAAGAATGGGCCTGAATGAGTCTTCCTCTAATGGCTCATAGAGGTTCCTTGTTATGACTCGCACCTATAATATAAACAAAAAACAGTATAACTGATTATTACTAGCAGCTTTCTCAAGTTATAGATTATGCTAGTTAGCAGACAGAGGTTATACCTGAGCAGGAAAGCGAGATTCGCCTTGGTTTTTCTTGTCCTCCCAAGCAGTTGGATCAATGTTAGTACCCCCAAAGCTTGCAGCCTGCATAATCAACAACTCAATTTTGTTCAGCAAATAGCACTATATATCTCTTTAAAACTCTGATCATGTTTAAGCAAGAACGAATATAAATACCTCAAAAACTCCATGAAGTTGGTGAGTGGAATAATTGTACAGAAAAATGGGTAAACCAGGGGTGATTTGCCTCACTGAGTCGCGATAACGTGGTGGTAAACCTGCCAAGCCAACCGAATATGTTAAAACTAGCCGAAAAGTTCCATAATAAGCCACAAAAAGTGAGCTTACTAAATATAATTAGCTCAAAACCAAATAAGTCATAAGCCGGCTATATAAGCCGAAACAAACACCCCCTAAATATGATAAATTTCACTTGGTTAAAAAGATATTAATGGTTAGACAGGACACTTACACTTCACTACATCAAGTATCTAACATATGCACAAAACTACAATTAGAAGAATCTAGGAGTTGTGTGATTTTATGAACTCATGATCATCATCTAGCTGATTTTTTTTTGTTCAAATTTATTTCTTTCAACTTGCTACTAAACTTTTATTTAACCAATATATCTACGAGGTATTTGCATATATATTCTTCAAACATACAAAATTGCATATATATATATATATATATATATATATATATATATATATATATATATATATATATATATATATATATCCAAAACATGCATAAAAGTCATTGTAATGCGTTAAAACCATACAAACTACCACAAAGACACAAAATTTACACAAAAGATAGTAAATAAAAAGCATAGTAACTTTACCAAAGAGTTGCCTCTTGAGATTCTCTTCCATGGTATCATTGTTACAAACAAAAATATAACCACCAACAGTTTCATTCCTAGGTAAAGATTCTGATGGAGGCAAAGTCTTGAACCTCTTGTCCACAACATTATTATTCTTACCACCATCTTTTTCACCATTACCAACATTATTATTACCATGATTCTTTTTGTTCTTCCCATGTAATTTACTCCCATAACCATGTTTCTCATCATTTTTACCATTCACAGTTTTACTGTTACTGTTAAAACCATTTATATTAGGCTTTGTATACACCCCTTTGTTAAACCCACCATTAACCCCATAATCACCAACCGGGTTCAAGTTCATATTACTTGATCCGATCTTCCAATCAAAGTTAAACCCATTAAAGTCTGATTTTGGTTGACCGGAACTGTTATTGATGACGTCGCCACCGACACGGATGTCGAAATTCCGGCGATCTTTTTCGGGGCGTTTTGACACGTAGGATGTGCTCCAGATTGAGTCATTTAGTGACAGATTTGATAAGGTGTTGCTCTGGACACGAAGCTGGTCACTAAATTGCCAAAAAGATGATGACTGGTTGTTGTTTTCCATTTTTATAAAAAAAGATTGTTAATTTGATCAAAACACTAATAAAGGCTTTATACCCGGATGATAAAAACTTATAAAAACTTGTTGTTTTTACAAAATTATTGATGCCCACATGAAAAAGAGTTGTAAAAACAAGTTTTTTTATAAGAAAAAATTATACCCAGATCAAAAAAAGTGCTAAGAACTGTAAAAAAAGGACTGAATATTTGTGAGTGAAATGTGAAGTGGAGTGTGAGGTGAAAGATACTATAGGAAGGTTGATGAAAGTCTGAAACAATATATACTAGGAAATACGTGTTGAAAATATGAAGGAAAAGATTTTATATAAATATAATTAAGTGATGATTTGAAATGATGACACAAAAACGCGTAATGAAGACTTGGTGATTAAGGAGACGTTTTCTTGAAAGTGACATAACTCCTTCATTTTTGTTGTGAATATGTTTAAGGTCCTTGTAAGTTTATGTTGTTGGTAATATGTCACTTTAACTTTTTCAAGTTTAAGGTTTTAAAATGTGTAAAGTGTGATTTTTTTAAGTTTAAGGTTTTAATATGTGTAGAGTGGGATTAGTATACACGTTAGGAGTAATGATATGAAATGATAGATCAAAGATATGGTATTTAAGTGTGATAATTTGTTTATGGCATGGTTGTGGCTTGGGGCGTCAAAAAAGCCGACCCGACCCGATCTCGACCCGAACCTATTCGGGTCGGGTCACTCGGGTCAAAAATCTTATTCGGGTCATTCGAGTCAACTCGAATGACCCGAGTTCTAAATAGGGTCGGGTCTCGGGTTGAAATGTTTTGGCTAACTCGGGTTCGGGTCAACCCTTCAATCCCCGTTGGAAATCTTATCGGGGTGCCTTTACGAGTGCAATGCTCTACAAAATACACGTTGTTCTCTGTTTATTATTATTTTTATGTTATATTTTTATAAATGTGATTACATGCAATAATATGAAGAATCAACGACACACTAATAACATATCAATTAGTAGGCTTTATAAGTTTCAACAAATTAAGCATAAATAATGATAATCACGTTAAAAAATCAAAACTTCTTTTAAAAATATTACACAAAAGAAGTTTTTCTTAATCACAACTTACAATCTTGCAAATATACAAAATCCTCGTTAATGCCCTGAAACTCGCTCTGTAACCCGATAAGCATGCCCCGCCTCGCCCCAAAACTTCAGATTTCGGGTTTCCCCATTGAGTTCGAGTTTTTTTTGCCATCCCTAATAAGATTATAAAATTTGCTGCAGGTTGAATTCAATTATTATAGCTTAGGTATACAACATTAGTATATCAATTAAACCTTAATGTGCGTCAATTAACTACGATGGGCTTGATATCTAAGCTATTGTCAACACTCTCCGTTTCAGTCCGGTATGCGGAAAATTTATGAAAGCTCGGATGAAGTAAAAATTCAAAACACTAAAATATATGATGTAATTATTTTGTTATGTGAATTAATTATTCGATAGCTGCGATTTATTTCCGGTCAAAGTATAACTGCGAACTGCGAATTCAAGTAATAACAATTCTTGATTATCAATATTCTATTTTGATATCCTTGTTTTTAGTTATCTCAAGAAAGTATTTGGTGGATCCATATAACTTTAAGTTATTGGAAGATAGGAAAAAACCTCGGAGGGTATTTGATTGCTCCTTGATTATCTTCATAAAAACATACAGTATATATAGGATACAAGAGATAGACTTGACGCCAAGAGATAGATAAGCAAACAACTAATTTTAAACATAGCATGCAAAAAGGATAATATAATTCATACCAATATAAGAGTCAACTATGAACTCACTAATATTATCAACTAATTTAATATAATTCCATCTAATTATCTTCCGCGGTTGGAGCGGGAGGTCTTCATCGATGGAGTTAAACTTGCAAACGGAGAAGGAATCATGAGAAGAAATCTGATAGAGGTTAGATTGATTTTTTGTTTAACATACAATTTTTTTTTGGAAGGTAGAATAGAAGCGGTTTTTTTTTAAAAGATAAAAAGGGCTCTATGACGGCGACGGTTTAGGTATAGAGAGATTTTTTTTTTTTTGAATTTAGTTGCTGGTGTGGGCCAACAACTAGGGTTATGATAATAGAGATGGAGAGTGCTTCTTTTTGGAGAGGTAGAAGGGTTGACGGCGACAGTTAGGTTTTAAGAATAAAGATAGAGAGATTTGATTCTTTTGGAGAGGAGGTTCGTTTGTTTATGGTCACAAACGGTGGAGGAGAGATTTGACGGGGTGGTAGAGCAGCGGTAGCGGCGGCTTGATGACTGAGTAGGTCTCAAGATCGTACCAAGGTCTCTGATACCATATTGAAAGGTGAAACTGTGTGTCTTTCATTATTCATTTGATACAATATATAGGGGGTACAAGAATGAATATACAGATAGACATTGACAACTGGATAACTAATGCATGATAGATAATTGTCAATTAGACAACTAATGCTTGATAGATGATTGTCAATTAGACAATTAATGCTTGATAGATAATTGTCAATTTGTCCGGTTAACACTCCCCCGCAGTCCGAGCGACGAAAACGCGAAAGCTTGGACTGGAATAGTAAACCTGAAAAGAAAAAGAAAAATAAACAAAATGTGACCTTAGCACAGGAACGTGACCTTAGCACGTTTTAACAACTCGTGACCTTAGCACGAATAACACAAGAACGTGACCTTAGCACGTTTTAACAACTCGTGACCTTAGCACGAACGTGACCTTAGCACGTTTTAACAACTCGTGACCTTATCACGAATGTGACCTTAACACGTTTTAACAACTTGTGACCTTAGCACGAACGTGACCTTAACACGTTTTAAAAATAAAACAAACAATTTTTTTAAGGAGATGGTTTGATGGGGTGACGTAAGGGAGGCGGCTCAACATAGCCACCTCGGTCTGAGGATCAGACCTGCTCTGATACTATATTGGAAGATAGAAAACCCCGGAAGGTGCATGATAGATAATTGTCAATTAGACAACTAATACTTGATAGATGATTGTCAATTAGACAATTAATGCTTGATAGATAATTGTCAATTTGTCCGGTTAACAAAGTTTTCCTGTTTCTTTATCCCGAACCGCTCTTCGACTCTTCAACTAACAGACACATATGAGAAAGAATGACTTTATAATTTTTCTTTCATTTAATGCCTATTGGTGTTCCAAAAGTACTTTTTCAAAGTCCCGGAGAGAAAGATGCATCTTGGGTTGACATATAGTTCGATTTGTCATATATGTTGGGTCATATGGGATTTCATCTCAAAACAAATCTTCAAACACGAGCATCAAAAGCAAAAGCGAAAACAAGCAGCAAAAGCAAAGATAGTCATTAGGCGACAATACGTCATCTTAAACTTTTTTTGTTTTTAACTAAGAAATATATTCAAGCAACAGTAACAACAAATGAAAAAAAACAAGCAACAAAAGCAAAGCGGAGATAAATATGTTTTTTAAGCAACAGTTAGCTTCCGGCGGCGTGTGGCGGCGCGTCCAGTGGCCGACGGACGTGATTCAAGTTAAGTTTTGTGCATAATTGGAAAATGAAGATAATGACATTGATGGCGTTAGTTATCTAAAAGGGTTTAAAAGTTGTGGCCAAAACAGTATATAAAGAGTAGTTTTGCCGAAAATTGCATTTTTTCTTATTTTTTATATTGGAAAGCTATATTTAATTATTTATTTATACTATATAAAAGGGGTTCATACCATATTATTAAATATGGAAAAATTAAAAAAATTATATATAGAAACCATAATTTTATTCAATTTATATACAATAGTGTTTAATCACCAAATCCTTAAACTTTTATTACTTTTCGTTTATAACTCATAAACTTTTTTTTAATATTGCAACTATATGCCGCTATAAAATTTCGTTGCTATGCGCAAATACTCGTCTATTATGGATAAATAATAGCGTCTAAGACTGAGTTTGGGCCATCTAAACTATTATCTAACAATTATTTTGTGTGTAGTTAAAGAAGTTTTGAGAGTGAAGTGAAATGATTATTTCATTACTTGAGAAAGGAAATGAAGGATACATCTGCCTTTTATAGGCTACAAAGAAAAATAGCGGGAAAAATAAAACCTAACTAACTTTTAAACTAAGAACAGTTTGACTTGCGTTGACTAAACTAAAACTAGCTACAAAACAAAAATTACATCAAACTACAATCTAATAGACTTTTGTTATGATGTAAATAGTTAGAGGAGATGACTGTGTTGATGATCCTTTGAGTGTTCTTGATTGTGTCTTGAGATATGCTCTGTTTTGTACTCTGACTTTCTGTATCACCATTACCCCCCCCTATAAGTTGGTAGTGTGTAAGGATCACACATGCAAAACTTGGAAATACATTTGTGAAAATGAGATCTGCTAAGTCCTTTAGTTAGAGCATCTGCTACTTGATAATAAGTAGGAATGTAAATGGGAAGAAGAATGCCTGCTTTTATCTTTTCCTTGACAAAATGGCAATCAATTTCAATATGCTTTGTTTTGGCATGTTGAACTGGATTAGCAGCTAAAGAGATTGAGGATTGATTGTCACAAAGGATATGTATTGGTGAAGAAGTAGTGATCTGCAAATCCTTGAAAAGACTTAGAAGCCATGTGATTTCACAAGTCTAATCTGAAAGAGCTCTATATTCAGCTTCTGTGGAAGATCTTGTAACACCCCCAAATCTGAGTTGCAGCGGAATATTGAATATCCGAGGGCGTTACTTCATAGATCAATAGCACAAGATATGAGAACGACCACTAAACATGTCGTTTTTAAAAAGATACATTGGATTGACAAAATACTTGTTCATTACATAAGCTCATGGCTTCAAATCGTTCGACAATATAAGTAAAGATTCCGGTTTATAACAAATATTCCCAAAATGTAATACGACCCAAATCTTTAGTATTGACTCTCTCCAAAGAGTAACCCCCAATGTATCTGGGCACCTCGTGCCTTATTGACCTGAGAAAGACATGCTTAAAACGTCAACATAAAGTTGGTGAATTCATAGGTTTATGTAAATCAATTGTAGGACCGCAAGATTTCCAAGTGTATGATTAAGCAACAGATGCAAACATCATAAAAAGTAATTACGTTTTTCTAAGCTCATGACACTGAAGCTCGACATGTATGAATGCAATAAATTGCTAATATTTGCCCGTGAATGATATTCTAACCCGCAACATCTCAAATCTGACATGGTATACGTTTATTGTCTGGCAAACCGGCACAGTGAGCGCTACTCACCCAAACGGGGACATCAATCCCAAATAGATCTATTTATAACACCCGCGCTTACAATCTAGTAATTGACAGTTCATGATAAAAGGGCTCGGTGGGTTATCACTACTAAGGCAAAACACGTAATCATTGTATAAAATGTACCCTTGCGTCCAATTTATAAAACAAAGCATGTTCTCACCCCAAAGATGTAAAATATTTAAATAATTGTAAAGCATAAGGCTATGAACTCACCTTAGTAGGTAGTCCTCTGTGAATGATAAATATATTCAAGTATGGAAATTGAATCACACCGTCAAATACCTAAGTAATCATTGTATTCTAAGCTCATGACACTGAAGCTCGACATGTATGAATGCAATAAATTGCTAATATTTACCCGTGAATGATGTTCTAACCCGCAACATCTCAAATCTGACATGGTATACGTTTATTGTCTGGCAAACCGGCACAGTGAGCGCTACTCACCCAAACAGAGACGTCAATCCCAAATAGATCTATTTATAACACTCGCGCTTACAATCTAGTAATTGACAGTTCATGATAAAAGGGCTTGGTGGGTTATCGCTACTTAGGCAAAACACGTAATCATTGTATAAAATGTACCATTGCGTCCAATTTGTAAAACAAAGCATGTTCTCACCCCAAAGATGTAAAATATTTAAATAATTGTAAAGCATAAGGCTATGAACTCACATTAGTAGGTAGTCCTCTATGAATGATAAATATATTCAAGTATGGAAATTGAATCACACCATCAAATACCTAAGTAATCATTGTATTCTAAGCTCATGACACTGAAGCTCGACATGTATGAATGCAATAAATTGCTAATATTTGCCCGTGAATGATGTTCTAACACGCAACATCCCAAATCCGACAGGGTATACATCCGTTAGATCACTCTGTGACACCGGTGAGAGCTAATCACCCGGATGGGGATGTCAATCCCAAATAGATCTATTTATAACATTTGTGCTCACAATCTAGTAATTGACAGTTCATGATAAAGGGCTTAGTAGGTTATCGCTTAGTCCTTAACTTGTTAAAAATCGCATTTTAAGGGCCAATTAAGTTAAACAAGTGGACAAATAGGTTTCATTAGACTCATAAAGCTACACAAGCTTTGTGGCAGCTTATAATTAAGCTCGGTCGAGCTTATTTAGGCTTATTGGGCTTAGTGGGCTCGTTAAAGTCCATTAAGCAATTTAATGGTCCAATTAAGATTCTAAAAGTGCATAAGTTCTCATTTGGCTTATTGGGCTTGTTAGCCCATTTAGCTCAACCCGAATAGGTCCAAAAAGAGTTTACACATGATACGACTTATTTTCCTAGTTTCATTAAGCACTTGGGATCTGTTTTAGGTTGTTTTCACAGTTCGCTTATTAATAAGCCAATAAGCTCGTTAATGGGCTTTTGGGGCCCATGTAAGAGCTCGTTACGCATTCTAGCCTTTGGGTTGTTCTATAGGTCTATTAGCATTTAAACTTCAAAAAAGCCCTAAACTTTTCTGATTTTAGATCTTCAATAAGCTGTTAAAGCTTATTTGACTGTTGGGCCTGCTACTTGGGCCTCAGTAGTGGGCTATTAAGCTCATTTATGTCCCGATAAGGTTTCTCATGTGTGTCTTACAATCTAACGAGTTAAATAAGCCCTTTAACTCTTCAATAAGCTCAAGTGAGCTTATTAATAAGTTATGGGCTAACTAACAGACTGTTGCGTCCATTGACGTCCGTAAATGGACTGTTGGGTCCAACAAGGCCCGTTAGTGGTCCGCTTAGCTTAGTAGTGATATTAAGCTTGTTAATATTCCTAGCAAATCAAAATAAGCTCGCTTAGCACACATAATGGTCGTATTCATCACATGCAATCGTCTAATTAATTTGTATACTCTTTCCCAAGCCAAACTATCAAGTTTACGTGAAGTGTTTACGTATAGGTTTCGTGCAATTCGTTTTTAAATGAAAACATGTAACTCTAGTCTTGTTAAGCCTCATTTTATATATGTTACTCATTTTTAGACAACAGGATTTTTTTTTTCATTTACATGGTCTAATAAGTGCGTTAACCATCGATGGTCAAACCCTTGCTTTTCTTGCTCACGTTACATGTTTAAGCACAAGTTAACCGTGACCCTTACGTCTAGACAAGAAGAAAATGAATAAGGTATGAATGTACACGGGTTAGCACTCTACTTACAATGGTCCTAGCTTCTTGAATGTGTATTGGAACGGAAGTAGGTGGCCAACCCGATGAGCCCCATCCCCCGCACTTAAAACCCATTATTTTTAGTATACCGAATGTATATCATCCTAGCCTTTCAAACCTTATTTCAATTAACCCAATCTTGACTCGTGTTTACCCTCTTATGACCATGTATGATGACCCTTGTACCACTTTATTGTTTGAGTGAGCGTAGCTGTTATGTGAACGATTGTTTGGGTTCAGTTATGGTATGATCTGAAATCAAAGAGGAGAAATAAGGATGGTTTTGTTTGAGAGAGTGCTTAGGAGTTTTCAAGAAGTGTTAAGTGCCAATATGAGTGGGTTTATATAGGCTTAAGGTTAGTTAGTTTTCCTAGTTTCTAATCCAAAGCTAAACTGAGCCCTAAGTGGTGGTTTTGAGGATTCTAGTTAATCTCAAATGGTATTGATAATACCTTCCTAGTACAACTCTTAATTACAATTAAAGGTACAAGATTTTCTTAAATTGAAAATCTTTAGGCTCTTTGTGTTGTTGGTGCTTTGCTTGTCTCGAGGTATCAAGAGGGACCAAATAAGTACTCAAATGGTTATTATCCATTGTGTATTAAGTTAACTAGGAACATTAAGGACATGTTTTAATTAAACTCTTGATGTACATGTACTTAGTGTAGATTTTCTAGTGGTTTAGGCATGTGGGACGAGTAGGGCTTGGATCAAAAGGAGATTATGTGTGATTTTTACACAAAGGGTATTAGTTTCTAAGTACATTCCATTTATAAGCTAATTATTGTACAAGATTATGTAAGTATCCAATGTGTTATGGTTTTTGTTTACCCCTATTCGGCCACAATGGGTTAATAACACAAGAATCGAATAATTTTTATGTTTAAGGTTTAAAAGTGGTTATTGGTTTGAGTCTAGGTAAGTCTAGGTATTTCCGGAGTGTTTCTAAACGTATTTTATTGTGAAACGTAAGCCTTTTACGTGACCAATAAAAATAAAACGCGCAAAGTCAATAATTTATCTCCTTTTAATTACCATTTACACTAGTTTGACGTAAACCTTCATTTATTGGTGACGTTTTCATTGAATGTATATCTTCTAGTTCTACGCGATTTAGCTTAAAAGTTAATTACAAAGTAAACGGTATCGGGACTTAAAAATAAATAGTGAAGAATAATAGAGTCGTAAAATGACCTGAAATTGAGAAATGTTACACAGTCTCCACCCATTAAAAGAGCTTTGTTCTCAAAGCTTAAGACCTTGTAGTGGATGACAAAGTCCGGTTTGTGAAGAGATGTGGGTATTTATTTGTGAACGAATCTTCACGTTCCTAGGTGAACTCAGTACCTCTCCTAGAGTTCCATCGAACTTTAACCAATGGTATCCGGCTTCGCTTTAATCGTTTGATCTCCCATTCCATGATTTCAACGGGCTTCAACGGGCTCTTCCACAAACTGGAGTTTATAATCAACGTGAATTCCTTCCAACGACATGGCTAATGGTTCGTCAGTGTAACATTTCTTTAGATTAGACACATGGAAATTATGGTGAACCCTGCTCGACTCTTGAGGAAGTTCCAGCCTGTAGGCAACCTTCCCAACCTTGGCTAACACATTGAAAGGTCCGACATATCTCGAGTTTAACTTGCCCCGCTTACCGAATCGTACAACCCCTTTCCAAGGTGAGACCTTGAGCCTAACCCTATACCTAACTTCGAACTCCATCGGCTTTCACTTCAAATCAGCGTAGCTTTTTTGTCGATCCTGAGCAGCTTGAATTCTATGCTTGATCAGGATAATCTTTTCCGTTGTTTCTTGGATCATTTCCGGACCAGTCAGTTGAGCTTCTCCAACTTAGGCCTAGCACACCGGTGATCGACATTTTTGGCCATAAAGTGCCTCGTAAGGTGCGTCCTTTATGCTAGCATGATAACTGTTGTTATACGAAAATTCGGCTAATGGCAAATGCTTAACCCAACCTTTTCCAAAATCGATCACGCAAGCACGTAGCATGTCCTTGAGAGTTTGAATAATCCTCTCGCTCTGGCCGTTGGTTTTTGGATGATACGCGGTGCTCATACTCAGATTTGTACCCAAAGCTTTCTGAAACGATCTCCAAAAATTTGATGTGAACCTTCCATCATAATCACAGATGATTGAAACAGGCATTTCGTGTCTTGCTACTATCCTATTCAGGTACAACCTTGCCAACTTGTCTAATGGATCATTCTCCCTTATTGGCAAGAAGTGAGCAGATTTTGTGAGTCGATCCACAATCACCCAGATGGTGTTAAAACCTTGTGATGACTTAGGAAGCTTGGTGATAAAATCCATCGTGATATTATTCCACTTCCACTCGGGTATTGCTGGTTGTACTAATAATCCCGATGGCCTTTGATATTCGGCCTTGACCTTCGCACACGTTAAGCACTTGCTAACATAGGTGGCGATGTCAACTTTTATATTGGGCCACCAATATAGCTTCTTCATGTCTTGATACATCTTTTTAGAACCAGGATGGATATAATATTTTGACTTATAGGATTCGTGCATAATCACAGATCTTAAGTCGCCATAGCAAGGCAACCAACTCCTGCCGTTTAAACATAAGGTTCCATCGGTGCGTGGTTCCAACTTTTCCTTAGGTATATCCCTTCTGATCATACCACCTACATCTTCTTTCTCAATTCTCTGGTTTCAGGGCTTCGATCTGAGCTTTTAGTATTTGTTTGGGAAGATTTAAGCCAATAGTCATAACTAAGGCTCGAACCCACAATGGTTTAATCCGTTCCTTACGGTTTAATGCGTCGGCCACCACGTTTGCCTTCCCCGGGTGATAACGAATGTTACAATCGTAATCACTTAGCAATTCTAGCCAACGGCGTTGCCTCATGTTAAGCTCCTTTTGGTCAAGAATGTGTTGTAGACTTTTATGGTCGGTGAACACGGTGCATTTGGTTCCATATAGATAATGTCTCCATATCTTTAGAGTAAATACCACCGATCCAGGTTCTAAATCATGAGTGGTGTAGTTCTTCTCATGAATTTTTAATTTTCAAGAAGCATAGGCAATCACCTTCTCTCTCTGCATCAATACAACACCTAAACCCTAATGTGAAGCATCACAATAAACCACAAAATCTGTGCTTCCATCAGGTAAAGATAGAATTGGCAAACTGCACAACTTCTGCTTTATTAACTGAAAAGAGTTTTATTCCTTTTCACCCTAATCAATTTTGATTCCTTTTTTAGTAAGCTTCGTCATTGATTTAGTAATCTTCAAAAATCCCTCAATAAACCTTCGATAGTAACCAGCAAGACCTAAAAATTGGTGGATCTCCGTTAGTGTCTTAGGAGATGCCCAATCCTTGATAGATTCTATCTTGGATGGATCCACATGAATGCATCTGCTATCAATGACGTGACTAGGGAATTGTACCTTTGGAATCCAAAATTCACACTTTGAAAACTTAGCATACAACTTCTCTTTCTTAAGCAATTTCAAAATTGCCTTAAGATGTTCTTCGTGCTCTTTCTTGTCCTTTGAATAAATAAGTATATCATCAATGAAGACGATTACAAACGTATCCAAGTAGGGCCTGCACACTCGGTTCATGAGGTCCATGAATACCGCAGGTGCGTTTGTTAGCCCGAATGGCATAACTTGAAACTCGTAATGACCATACCGAGTTCGGAATGTCGTCTTTGTAATGTCTTGTTCTCGTACTCTCAGCTGGTGATAACCTGATCTCAAATCTATCTTTGAATAAATGCTGGATCCTTGGAGTTCATCGAATAAATTGTCGATCCTTGGGAGTGGATAATGATTCTTCACTGTTAGCTTATTCAACTCCCGATAGTCAATGCACATCCTGAATGACCCATCCTTCTTTTTGGTGAACAAGACCGGGGCTCCCCAAGGTGAGGAACTAGGTCTTATGAAGCCTTTGTCAGAAAGCTCTTATAGTTGTTCTGACAATTCCTTTATTTCGGACGGTGCCAATCGATACGGTGCTCGAGCTACGGGCGCGACTCCTGGAATCAAGTCAATTTGGAATTCCACTGGTCGAGCTGGAGGAAGACCCAGTAAGTCCTCGGGAAACACTTCTGAAAAATCTCGAACGATTGGTACGTCATTAAGTTGCTTTTTTCTAACTTGTCCTCATCCTTCTTGGTAGATATCTATGCCAGAAAGATCTGACATCCTTTCGCCATGTAATCTTGAGCCTTTGAACATGAGATAATGGTCAACCGAGTTTCTCTGTCATTGTTACTTTCATCACCACAAAAAATCAAGGTTTCATTCCCATAGGGAATTCGAACAAGTTTCTCATCACACACGATCACGGCGTGACACCTTCTTAACCAATCCATGCCGATAATAACATCGAAACTACCCAGTTCTACGGGCATTAGATCTATGTTGAACGGATGGTTTAAGAAATTTAAAGTGCAACCCTGTATAATAGTGTCTACCCCGACTATTTTCCCGTCAGCTAATTCAACATCATAACTATTTTCTAATGGAGTTGGGGCGATGTCAATCAGGGAACTAAATGCAGTAGATATAAAACTTTTATCGGCACCAGTGTCAAATAAGATAGCTGCATAGCGATTGTTTAAGAGGAACGTGCCCGTAACGACATTGGAGTCCGGGTTCCTCGATGCATTCCCATTCTTCTCTGCATTTCCAACTGCGTATACCCAGCCTTGTGCATTCCCATTTCCCCCATCTTTATTCTTCAATTTTGGACAATCTCTCTTGAAATGTCCTGGAGCTCCACATTCAAAACAACCATTCCCTTTGGGAACTGCCCTATTGTCCCTATGAGCATTATCAACATTAGTGTTGCAAGAACCTCTGCAATCGCGGGTAAAGTGCCCTACCTTGTTACATTTGTGGCATTTCTGAGTACACGGGCCATTGTGATGAAAATGGCACTTGGTGCACTTGGGCAAAGATCCACCATACGGCTTCTTTTCACCCGACCCCATATTGTAGACCTTGGCGACATTCTGTCTCTTGAAGGGTTGTTGTTGATGGCCATGGTTGTTTCTGAATGAATCATCAGCCTTCCTTTTGTTGTCAGTCTGCCTTTCCACATAGGTGCGGAGTTTCTGATCCATCAAGTCATTGGCCAACTCAATAGTCTCATCCAACGTCTTGGGTTTGGAAGACTTCACATTTCCATAAATGTTATCAGGGAGTCCACTGATGTACTTGTCAACCTTCTCAGTTTCATTAGCAACAAACTTGGTACATATCAGGGTTAGCTCTTGGAAACGTTCAGTGTATGTTGGAACATCGTTCCCTTTGACCTTTAGGTTCCACAACTCGATTTCTAGTTTCTTGATTTCACCCTGCGGACAATACTTGTCCGTCATCTTCTTCTTGAGTACTTCCCAAGTCATTGAATATGCATCAGGACCTAAGGTTCTTATCTGACCATTCCACCAAGTCAAAGCAGCCCCTAACAGAGTGCAGGTGGCAAACTTAACCTGATTTTCAATAGCACAACCACTGATATTGAAAACTGATTCCATCTTTTCAATCCACCGGGTTAAACTGACAACGCCTTCATTTCCTTTGAAGTTCAAAGGTTGACATTTCATGAAGTTAGCGTAGAAACAAGGGCATGTAGTTTGCATATTCCTTCGGTTATCCCCGTGTAAACTGTGGCTTCCGTCTCCATTGGTGAAGTTTCGCAGAAGAGCTTGATCAATCATAGCTTGAACGGATTCTGGAGTAATGTTGTTTGGGTTTGTTAGGTGGGGTATTCGGTCCTCGTCTTGTCACAGGTGCCATGATTCGTCTAAATCACAAGAGACAAAACGTGAGGTCATGACAAGATATATAATAATTTACAGATGATACAACAACACAAGAGATGTATATAGTACAACATAACACATCTATTTCATTCATAACTTGGAAATTTTTAACATGAAATAGTTTTTGGTACACAAAATACAATACAAAAGATCTAAGGCTATGCTAGTGGGGAGAACCCCTAATACTTAACATGCCTGAACAACTGCCTAGCAAAGTAAAATGACATAAACCTCTAGATGTGACTATCAGCATCCCTAGAAGCCTCCTGGTGATTTGGAGCTCTAGCATCTGATCCTGGCTGTCTAGCTCTCCTTCGCTGCCCTAGCAGTGATAACAACTCGGCCTGCAGTCACAATGCTCTCGCCTCATGTCTCTCATCACACAGAGAGTCTCTACTATTTGTGCCTGATGCCTACGGTCAATCTCTCGAAGCTCTGTCATCTCAGCCTGCTGCATCTGAGAGCGAGTCACATGTACCTAGTGTTGTGTCTGAATAAGGGTACCCTGCAACTGTAGCTGTGTATGATGTGCATGGAGCTAGGACTCGTGTGAATATACCTGCTCACGGTGGGTCTGAAGCTCATAATAAGCCTCTCGGGAAGCATAGGCATCCTCCTCTACAATCAGTATTGTCTCCTGATGAGCTATCCTATCCCCCATAAGTAAGTCGACCCGCTGCGAGTCCATAGTGACTCGCTGTGATATGCGAGTCCTACTATCCTGAGCATCCTCTAGTAAAGCATATAAGTCTTGTGTATCATGCTCATGGAGCTCAGCAAGCTCTATGACCCTAGTATTGACCTCTCCCAAGGTCATAGGTGCTACCTCAGGAACTGCCTCCGCTGAATCTACCCAAGTATCCCTAATACCATACCCAACCTCACTAATACCCTGCCGTCTCGCTTCAGCATCTACGGTGCTGACAAACCCATAATCTACCCCTCGACCTCTGGTAGGTCTAGCAGTAGAACTCTCCCCAACCTCATACCTGGAGCCTAGAGCAAACAAGCACGACCTCTTGCTAGGTGGCCGCTCAGACTCGGGAATATCATCCTTACGGTCAATAGGTGGTGGTATGTATAGAGATGGTGGTAGTGGTGGTAGTGGAGGTGATGGTAATGCGGCAGTAACCGCATCAACAAGGGCCTGAGTGGAGGCTATCTTGAGTGTCTGAATTTGGGTTGGACACCCAGATGATGGTAGTAATGGTGATGGCACAGGTGGTAGTGATGAATGTGCAGATGGGGCCATGCACCTAACAAGGCGCTCCCCTACAGAGGGTAGTGATAGTGAGATAGGTGGTGATGGTGGTGGAGTAGGCATGACTAGAAGTCTCTCAACCTCTGCCTTTGGTAGAAGGGATATGAAAGCTTGAAGTCGGACAGTAATCCTAGCTCCAATGGTAGTAATGTCAGTAGAGGGTGGTGGTATAGCAGGCTCTGTTCCCTCAGGTGGGGAAACAGGCTCAACAGTAGGTACACCAATAGCAGAGTCGGCCAGAGCTAAGTAATCATCACCCTCCTCGTCCTCATCATCCTCATCCTCATCATCGGCGTCATCCCCAGATATCCTCATCATCATCCGTCAATCCCTAATGAATCGCCGTCATCATCATTTCCCCCGTCCATAGGATAGTCAACCGGACCATCCTCTGTCTCATCATCCTCGTACTCCTTTGGATCCTCTTCGGGATCCGACTCAGTAAACATACCCGGGTGGACTCCAGTAGGCGAATCAACAGGAGGGGTAAGGTGCTGTTCCTCAGCCGGGAAGCTCAAGCTCATCCTCCAACGGTATATACTTCGGGTCTTATAGGCTCTGGCACGTTAGTTTAGGTCATGTCTGTATGAACATGCTCACGTCCTCCTCGTCCTGTAGGTACTGGTAGGGTCTGGGATCCTCTGGGCCTGGTATGTAATCCGGTGATGGTGGGGCTACCGGCTGCATCGGGAGTCCATCGTATCCTAATACGATGACTCGCGGAATGCCTCCATCAGATATCTCCTCATCGGCTCCCAGAAGACTCTGCCTGGCTCTGAATCGTATAGACGAAGTATAGATAAACCGCTGATGATGCAGAAGGACATGACTACTGCAAGAGCATAAATACCTTATATAAATATTACTTATAAGAGAGCTCGGTAGCTACGTCTATAAGTTTTACTTTATTAAGAGGGTCTTATAGTAATATACGTAATATAATTTATATATGCCTATATTAATCATTTAAGCACTTAGTAACTACTAATGCTAAAACAATGTGTATCATGTAAGCATATATGTGCTAGATGCAAACAAAGTAAATGCGTGCTATGTCCGTGCAAATTCCCATTTGCTGGAAAACCGCGTTTGAATATGGGTATAGATCCAAGACAAAAAATTTTGACCTGTTCTCTATAACCTTGGCTTCTGGATCCAATCTGTACACCCCCAAATCTGGGTTGCGCGGAATTTGAATATCGCGGGCGGTTACTTCATAGATCAATAGCACAAGATATGAGAACGACCACTAAACGTGTCGTTTAAAGATACATTGGATTTAACAAAAGATACTTGTTCATTACATAAGCTCATGGCTTTAAATTGTTCGAAAAGTATGTAAAGATTTTGGTTTATAACAAATGTTCCCAAAATTTAATACGCCCCAAATCTTTAGTACTGACTCTTCCAAAGAGTGACCCCAATGTATCTGAGCACCCCATGCCTTATTGACCTGAAAAACATGCTTAAAATATCAACATAAAGTTGGTGAATTCATAGGTTTATGTAAATCAATAGTAGGACTGCAAGATTTCCAAGTGTATGATTAAGCAACAAATGCAAACATCATAAAAAGTAATTACGTTTTCCTAAGCTCATGACACTGAAGCTCGACATGTATGAATGCAATATATTGCCAATGAATGCCCGTAAATGATGTTGTAACCCGCAACATCCCAAATCCGACAAGGTATACGTTCATTCCTGGTGATAGCTAATCACCTGAACGGGGAATATCAATCCCAAATAGACCTATTTATAACATCCGCGCTCACAATCCAGTAATTGACAGTTCATGATACAAGGCTCAGTAGGTTATCGCTACTTAGGCAAACACGTAATCATTGTATAAAATGTACACTTGCGTCCAGTTTGTAAAATAAGCATGTTCTCACTCCAAAGATGTAAATTATTTAAATAATCGTAAAACATGGGGCTATGAACTCACCTTAGTAAATAGTCCTCTAAAATGATAATAGATATCCAAATATGAATCACACCGTCAAGTGCCTAAGTAAATACGGCCAGTCTTAGTCTACAAATTTAGGCTAAAGGTTCAATGTATAAACTACAATAAATTGCTAGTTTATTTATACTGTTATCACTTGTATGGTGGTGTACATGTTTAATGTATTTGAAATTACTTGTTGGTTCTTGGAAAATGTACATGCGTTGTTAATAAATATTCATATTTATTAAGTCGTGTTTTAATCCCGTATAGTATCCGAATTGTAATTCGTTCGTTTC